>APFE031346987.1:103381-139589 GCA_000404065.3 Pinus taeda
AAGAGGAGGGAGAGGGAAGAAATTTAGAGGGAACTGGAATAGAAGGAGAGGAGGGGGAGTGAAGAGGGAGATTCGAAGGAAGAAGGGACGTAGAAAGAGGATAGGAGGAGGATTTATTAGCTATTTTTTTCTTCTTGACTTGCTCCCATTTTGGGTCTTGGGTTTCTATTTCTTCCATTTCTTATTTTTTAGGACAACTATTAGCAAAATGACCATATCCGTGACACACCTTGCATTTGAGTGGGATTTGTTCATAGTCCAAATTTTGAATGTGAACCCAACTATCTACTTTGATCTTGACTGCTTCTGGTAGTCCTTTCCCTAGGTCAATTTCCATACATATTATTGCACATGCATGCATATTTTCCTTTGGCTCACTTATGTTGAATGTATTTTCCAACTAAGTTTCCTATTTCTTTTATAGAATCATCTCCTTAGAAATGCAGAGGAAGATGGGGAAGCCTCACCCAAACTGGTACTACATTCGACACATCCAACTCTAGATCGAAGTCCGGAGTCCATCTATTAAGATATAACCCTCTTAAATCCATGAAATACGAGCCATTTCTAAAAATTAGATCTTTGCCTTCTTATGTTTCGAAATGGAATGTGAAGTATCCTCTGCCACATAACCTTATCGAGGTTTTCTCTTTGATGGAGGAGGCCTAGTTTCTTTACACCCATTTTAGAACAGAACAGGGTGAAGGCCAGAGGTCGGTGAACTATCCAACCCATCCTTGCTCAAAGAGAGAAAGAGTAGCACGATGAGGAAGAGGAGGAGGAAGAATGATTTTAGGAATTTCATCTATCTTCTTCACGAACTTTGATATTAAAGGCCTAGGTCGAGAGGGGTCAAGTGAGGAGAACAAAGAGGCAAATGCTTTTGTGTTTTCACCTTCTTGTGCAAAAGTTTTAGAGAGAGAGGCTGGGATTGGATTGCCATCGGGGGGAGGCTTCAGATGAGCCATTAAGAGCCCTCATGCAGGGTTGCTAGCCCCAAGAGCAAGAGGGCCCAAAAACCAAGGGAAAGGGGCGCACTCAGAATTTGAAAAGAAACTAGAGCAGGAGCTGCGCGTTGTCTATTGCACCAAAGTACTCTTAACATTAAAAAAAACAATATTAATTCACCAACATAATTAAAAATTACAACCTTTTTATTTATTTATTAAACTATATACATTTTACATAAAAAAAATCTATATATATTTAAACTAACCTTGAGATAAGGTTAGAGTCAATTCCCTCTTTATAATCTCATCCATGGTGAAGCCAAATTGCTCTTAACATATAAAATACAATAAATAAATTATTTTGTTAGAGATTTCCAAACTAATACTGTGTAATGAGTGTGATCTATCCAACGTTTTGGACGGTGACTCCATCCATAATGAGGGACCATAGAGAATCATATGAGTAAATGAGTGCTGGAGAACTTTTTATAAGAAAATAATTGAATGTTGGATAACGGTAAAAAAATTGATTTAATTGAATAATATTTGACCAATTTCTTAGACCAATAATTATTTAAATGTTGGGCTAAAGCTCCAAATTTGATTCAAATAAATAATTCAAATTTGGTCAGTTTTTGAAAATCCATCAAAAAATAAAAGATAAAAATTCATGATTAAGATTTTGAAACATTGAAAATTAGTAGAACTAGAAATAAGATATTATAAAATTTAATTTTAATTGAAAATCTAGAGAGTTAATATGAGGATCTAAATAAGAATTAAAGAATTATAATAATTATATGGAATCCAATTATATGAAAATAATTATATGGAAAATTAAACTTAGAAATATTAATGATAAATATGTCCATCTGAATCAGTGATTAGATTGTAGAATTTAAGGACTGGTTTCACTCGGTCAATATTAAGGTGAAGGGGATTTAATAACACCATAAAACATTCTTATTATAAAATCGTTTAGGATTGAAGCCAAAAAAATATAATAAAGGATTAAAGGAGAAAGGATTAAAAATAACTAAGATGCTAGATTAAAGCTAGTAAATAAAATGGTTGATGTCCAATAAGAGGCTATGAATTTAAGGGGAAACTTGAAAATAAAAAAAGGGAAGGAGTAATATAAAAATAAGGTGAAGAATATATGTAATTTTAGATATTATATCAAAGTGAATAGGATGACCACAATTTTAATTAAGATGAAGCGAAAGATTAAAAGGTTGAAGTTTAAAAGCGGGTATTAGGGAGGGGGTATGGGGAAATCAAAGATCAAGGATGGGTTAGGATTCATTGAGTGAGATGGTGGATGAGGGGTTTCCAGGATTCCCTATTAAAGTTATTAAGATTCTTCTCGATTTGGAGGGCTTCTCGAATAATACTAAAGTTGTAATATAGAGCAAAATCTCTAATTGAAACAAATTAAATAATTAGATTTATAAGAGTGTTTGGATTAAATAAATTATTAATTCCCTAGCTTAACTGAAAATTATAACTATTTAAATTATTAATTCCCTAAACTAACTACAAATTATAACTAAATAAAAAAATTAATTAAAAATTATGAATCCACTAAGCTAGTTAAATCCCGATTTTGTCATTTCCCCTCTTTACAATTTCATCCATAACGAACCCTGCACCAAATTACTCTTAACATTAAAAAACAATATTAATTCGCGCAACATATTTAATTTTTTTTTTAAACTAAATAAAAAACTAGTTAAAAATTATTAATCCACTATCACAATTAAACCAAACTACTCTTAACATTAAAAAAAATATTAATTCGCGGAACATAATTAATTTTTGTAACTAAATTAAAAACTAGCTAAAAATTATTAATCCACTAAGTTTATCAATCTATTAACATAATTAAATTCGAATTGGCCAAGAACGTGTAAACAGCTTCTAATGTAGTGGAATCCGAAAAGCATTTCATTTTGGAATGTGATACTTTTAGAGACATCATGGACATAAACAATTATGAGAGATTGTTAGCATTAATTCCTTGACATTGTCTTTTCAATGAAGGCTGTTAGAAGGTTGGGTGAAATCATCATCAATTTGAGTAAGAAAATGACTAAATTACAAAATGTAAAAAAAACAAGAACACCAATAATCCTATAAAAAATAAATATTAAAATTCATTCATTCATTTATACCAAAACAACAAACTCCAATTAAAAACATAATTAAAATTATAACTAAATTGCACGCTAGTTAAAAATTATTAATCCACTAACATTGAAACCCTGATTCGGTCATTATTAATCCACTAACACATTGAAACCCTGATTCGGTCATTATTAATCCACTAACATAATTATAGTTAAATCCGGACTGTCCAAGTACGAGTAAACAACTTTGAAAAAAAGGGCGCCAGTTGAAGATAAATATATAGGCGTTGTCGGCGCCAGTTGAAAGATAAATATATAGGCGTTGTCAAGGCCGGGGAAA
This sequence comes from Pinus taeda, assembly GCA_000404065.3. Classification (NCBI taxonomy): domain Eukaryota; kingdom Viridiplantae; phylum Streptophyta; class Pinopsida; order Pinales; family Pinaceae; genus Pinus; species Pinus taeda. The sequence goes on from APFE031346987.1 coordinate 106,801, forward strand.
GGCGGTGAACAGAGCTCATATTCACATCAATACGACTAACGTTGCTAGTCATGGCGAAATCGAAATCGAAATCATTCTTTTCAATTGGTAACTATCGCAAAAAACTTCCCCGCTTCTGAAATTTTCTCCACAATTTTCTGCGTTTCTCCGTAACATGCAATTGATTTGATTGCAGGTAATTGCAAGGTTGAAGTTGAAGGAAATGTTCAGCACGAACAGGGTGAAGACGAGCTGGAAATCTCGATTTCTGCTGCAACAACATTAAAAATTACAGGTAAATTTGACAGTTTTACAATAATATTGCAATGACATGGTTTTTCAGTATATTTTATGTAGTATGTACTGTCTTCACAGTCGATAAGCCCAGACGATATGCGACCAGGAGCTCCCACAAGGAGGATTTATGGAAGCTGCAGATGACAGGTATTACCAGGTTCATCATCCTTTTATGTTTACTGGGTTCATTTTGAAATCTATGGAGGTTCAACATGTTTTTGCTAATTTGTGCAAATTGTGGGCTGTATGAAGCGGGCGAGGAGCTACCGCCCGAGTGTTCTTTCGTAGTTCTCAATCCCAAGCAGACGAATTCCCAAACCAAAGCGCTCTTAGAGGTACGATAACAACGCCTAAATGTTTGCCATTCTTTACGTGTAGAAAAAGGGTTATTTACATCACTTTCACAATGAAATTACGGTGTTGATACAAAATTTACCCACCGGGAGGATTCTAAGGGGTATCAGATCATCAGAGAGTTCCCCGACTGGTTCATACTAACGCCAGACAAGAATCAGGGCAGGAGCCACTCTACTGATACCAACAAGCAAACAAAGACCAGGGTAGGAAACCCCGTACTGATATCTTATTGAATTCCTAGCCAAAGCCATATAGCATTTTTTGAACTTAATCTTAACCTGTCTACCTTGTAAGCTAGTCCGAATGGACCATACACTAATTTTTGAGAGCCAAGACATAAACCAGGCAAACAAATAAGAGCAGACCGGAATGGGTGGCTTTATTGAGTGGGATAGCTGGAGCCATGGCCTGTGTTGTGCTGTTCCATGCTCGCCTAAAGTCCATGGTTGGTTGCTGCGAGTTCGTGGCCATGATGGCTTTCGGGTTACACGATGACTATATGGAGCTTACGTTCCATTAGGTCATGCGGGTGGTATTGTTCATGAACTTCCCTCTGCTGGGCATGTGTGGGGGGCACATATTGCCCTTGGTGAGCGTTCAGCAACTCCAACATTCTGTTCAATAAATTCAGGGCATAAGTTTAGAATTCAAAGTTTCCGTTGAAATTCAAGATTATCCTACATAACATTGTGGCTGTAACCAACCACAGTTTGTTTCTCTTCCATGTTAAGGCCAGCAGCCAAAGCAAAGATTGATTTACGCTTTGCCTTCTTGAGGTTTGCAAGGTCGTCTTTTTCTACAAAATCGTTCTCTTTGGGTTCCCTGATTTCTTTCCTGTTCTTGATCTGTTGTGTGATGGTCTCAAGGCTTTCTTCAAAAAGGTATACATGCTCCATATACCACATAATCCTCTCATTGGGGAGGCTGTGAGGGAGAGGCATCACTTCTAGTTGGAAGGACCAACAAGAGAAGAGTAAGGAGTTGAGTTGGGGATGAAGAGGTGAGAGAAGTGTGGTAAAGAAAGTAATGCAGGATGCAAGTGCGATTGGAAGAACTAATGTGTGGTAGAGGGGTAGGGCAAGGGGTATATAGTGGGTTGCAGATTCAGGGATTGGATCTTCACACATCATCACATGATTGGTGCGCCCAACTAGCACAATTGTTCTACCAAAGTTGTCCAAGACTTGTGCATGACCCCAACCATGCTTCCAAGAGTGAGGTTGCCTCCCCCAAATTGAAACCTGGGTGGATGGCTTAACAAGCCATCATCCTCACTATTGAATCAATACCTTGTTGATTCATTTCTTCACGCTTTGAAATTAGTTGTACTGTAAATTGAACAACATATAGATAGTAATTCCAAATTCCTATGTGAGTTTGCATCTTCTTTTGTTTTGTGCCTGTCCCAATACTCATGTATCACTAAATATTGGAAATTGGAAGCACAATATAACCGGAAACAAGTATGGAAAAGGTCAAAATGTATCGAAGACATCGAGGTGATCTATGAAGGAAACCCCATGAACTAAGGGAAATGCTAGAAAACAGGAACATAAATTTTCAACTAAAATATATCTATCTTCTATTATCATTTAAATATTAAATCCGTATTTTTTTTTGAATATCCTTCCTTTCACTCTTGGTTTTCTCCAATGAACAATGAAGTGGAAAGTGGTTGGAACTAGGGCTAGGAACTTTGTCCATCACCACTTTCAACACGATTGACCAATTGTGATATTACACAATGGGATCATATGTACTAGTTGGAACTGACCCTTGGTGGTTTAAAATATCACCACCCCCTCTTTACCAACTAGACAAGCCCTTGTTAACCAAATTCATGATTTCATTTAGATCCTTGTTAATAAATAAAAATCAAATCTTGCAACACAATCAAACTTTTGTAGTAACTCTTATTTAAATATCAAAACATTATAACAATCTTTGAACACAAATTTTAGTGGTTTTTGGACATAGTTTTGGAGATACAAATCTACCTTATGCAACACTATTGGACATGGGATCATCACCAAGAGCTGCATGGACATCATTTGACTCAGAAGTATGAGGACTCCTTAGACTCCTCTGCAGCTTCAATACCAAAAGTAGCAAAGCCAAGCCTAGCAGAAACTAGAAACAACTCTTGGTTTGCTTAGAAACTACTCCAAAAACCACTTGTAGGTCTCATAATTGATCACACATCTCATTGTATGAATTGATCTGGTTTGGAGCCAAACTGATCAATTCAGACTGGTTGGCATCAGTTAGGTACCAAACCAACTAGTTTGGTACATAATCGATATCAATCTGACCCCCAACAGGATTTGTCTGCTGGTTCATTAGTTGAGGGTTGTTGACTGGTCGGTTTGATCTATTATTGGTTCAAACTGATGAGTTTTTAAAACTATGGTTGCACCTTGACATAGGCTAGATTGGCCCATACACCGATGATCACCCCAGGAAATTTAGGCTCCCATAAAACCATGAGTCGCTAAGAAAGCTCACCTAAGGTCATCCAATCCTGTATAGGATGAAAGGAAAGGAGCCTGAGTTGAACTCCAAGGGACCAACCATTGTTTGACCAAAACAACAAAATACAGACTCAATGAAAAGACACGAGGCCTAGCATGTTGAAATGAGGTTGTCATTGATGTCAACCCAAGCAGCACCAAAAGATGCCTCGTCTTTGTTAACCAAATTGACATGGCAAATCTTAGTTTCTAGAGTCAAGGCCACCTTTGTTGGATTCTCCTCATCATGTAGATTCTGACAGTATGTGGCATGCCACGAGAGCCTTCACATGGTTTGAGAGATATGCTTGTTCAAAGATGAAGCACCCATCTTGTGGTTAAAAGCCCCAAACAATGGATGATGTGGCAATCTATTGTTGGTCAAAGTTCTTCTCTAAAAAAAATCAAATTAAGTAATGTTATGGCACAAGGATGTTTATGGAGGGTTTCAAAATTTATTTTGAAATTAAAAGCAATGGGTTTTTGACTCCAAAAGTTTTTGAATTTTAGTTAAAAATAACCCTCTAATTCAAGTCGGCTTCACATCAAATTCAAATGTTTTCTACCTTTCTGGGATTTCGGCTAGCTCTCTTGAGCACTATAAATGAGAGTCATTTGCTCTCGGAAGGCATGAATCTAATGCACATCTAAAGCAAGTGACCTAGCTCTGAAATTTGTTTTCAGCCTTGCGGAGAAGAGGCAAATCTTAAGAGAGGTCCGAATCAATTTTTGATCTCCGAGGAACAATGAGGGTTTATGGGTTATGGCTTATTGTTTCAGGGCTTAAGGGTATAGTTTGGTTTGTCAAGCTTTTGTAGGTGGTCTTTGTTCTTCTTGTATGCTCTGCAGCCAACTCTTTCCTCGATTTGGATACACTCTGCACTGAAGGGACTTGTCAAATTCACATTGTTATGAGGATGGGTATTTCTAGAGTTTTCAGTTCCCTTTGAAGACTGAGACTAGGGCATGAAGTCTTCGAATTTTTGAGGCAATTTAAGTAATAAAACTTACGAAGATCTTGAGGTAGAAATTCCTTGAGTATCTATGGCAGTCTTGGCCTTCTAGACATGCTTATTGGCAATCATTTGTGGCACTGGATACCTTGTGACATGAACAGAAGAATATCGACCTAAGCTGAGCTCATTATCCTTGCAACATTGTTGACTAATCCTCTATGACAAACTTCTGGGCAATAAACTAAGCAGTCAGACCTAGATCTAAGACAGACAGTGTGAACCTTTTCAATAATTGTGGCTTGCTATGTGGGCTTATTACCTCAGAATGTTTTGGACTATGGGCTTGAAATTTTTGTTTCTCATTGATTTGGGTTGTTAACTTGGCAAAAACTGACAGGGAATTTGGCTATTAAAAGTATCTTGGACAACATCTACACCTACAGTTACTAGCGAAGAATTATATTATATGTAGGTATGTTTAACTCCCGCACTTAGTGATCCCTGTAGCCATTGGTACAAACCAAGAAAGAAGTCTCTATACTGCTCACTGTTTTGAATTTTCAATGGCACAATCCTAAGTGTGCATTTCCTGCAAACAAGACAGAGGACAGAGGTTAGTACAAGGTTGTGTGTTAAGGATTTCATTATTACTATTGAGGCATGATGTGTTAAAGCCAATTTGATTGAAGTCTTCTTTGTATAAATGTTGTGGCAACCTTCTGGAGATCTAATATCTGAATGTGAAAAATTGAAATACTATTAGCCCTCGAACTCTGTGATTTGCTATTGTTGAAATGCCTACTGTGGCTCAAATATGCAAGGTATGTTTTGAGGTAGCGTTTTATGAGAATTTTCATGAAGTTCATCAACTAATGAAGATTGGTAAGATTTTGAAGCAAAAGATACATACTTGAACATAAAGATTGACTGGAGTATTCTAGACTATGGCAGTGGGCATTGTAAGGCATCTACATATCAAGGAAAACATCTACAGGAAGAGATTTCATTATTACTATTGAGGCATGATGTGTTAAAGCCAAATTGATTAAAGACTCCTTTGTATAAATGTTGTGGCAACCTTTTGGAGATCTAATATCTGAATGTGAAAAATTGAAATACTATTAGCCCTCGATCTCTGTGATTTGCTATTGTTGAAATGCCTACTGTGGCTCAAATCAGCAAGGTATGTTTTGAGGTAGCGTTTTATGATAATTTTCATGAAGTTCATCTACTAATGAAGATTGGTAAGATTTTGAAGCAAAAGATACATACTTGAACATAAAGATTGACTGGAGTATTCTAGACTATAGCAGTGGGCATTGTAAGGCATCTACATATCAAGGGAAACATCTACAGGCAGAGGCATCATCATACTTTTGGCAGCAATAAATAAGAAGACATCAAATCATCTAGGCTTGTCTACAAAGTAACATTTGTTCAGGTACAAAGTTGTTCAGTTATTGTCAGCAACAGTAAGGGCTTCACAGTTAGTTATCTCATTATCATAAACTAGTAAGAGTTTCATCCTCATCATTTTGTAGCAGTCTAGTAGTAAGGACTTTATTGTACATTGGAGGTATATTTGCAGTAAGGGTTCACTGTGCATTTGAAGTACATTAATAGTAGGGGTTTTGTTGAAAATTATTGAAAGTGGGTCATTGTCCCTAGTACAGGATCCCAGAATAGTTGGTTTAATTTCTTATCATTTTCAGGGTGGTTGGGTGGTGTAAGGCAGGTGATTGAAGTCATCTTCAGGTTGTAGCTTGGAAACACTTTAGGGCGACAGGGTGGTGCTAGGGCAAGTTGGAGCTTGTAAGGGTGTTGGAGCATCCTATTAGTAACAACTGATAAAATTGGGGCGTTGGAGTGTCATTTCAGTTGGAGCTGAAAATTTGAACGCTTTTCTAGAGTACTAGGGAGTTAACGTTTCCCCTTTCAGTTGGAGCTCAAGCATATGATGTAGTCATAAATTTATTAGAGAAACGTTTAATGGTTTTTCTCTTGGAAGGGTTTCCATTTAAAAACTTGGATGTACTCATATTTTTGATATTGTGTATAGTCGATTTATGTTTTGATTTGATGTTGAAGTTAGTTAATGGTCTGTAAAGGGAAAAAATAACTAATTGTAAGTGAATTACTGATTCAACCCCCTCTCAATATTTCCAACATAGGATACCTAATACAGGGCCCCACATGGTTTTACATTGCTTTTGACTTGTGACCTTAGTATTACAATGGTGGTGATAAACACTGCAAAAAATATCCATGTATCCCTACTGACATGAGGGTTAATAAAATCCAACCATGGCTAGATGCCATAGCCTTGAGCTTACCCTCTCTCTCTCTCTCATACAATCTTGTTACTCTCCTCTCGCAACCAACACTTTTCTTTGCATTTCACTTCTTATTAAGATGGCATGCTTGCCATATTGTCTTAAAAACACATGAATTTGATATCTTAAAGGCTTTGGTTGCGCTAACTATGTCATAGATACTATAGGAGCTAGGTTTATGATATACATGTGTAGAATTTTGGATATTGTGTTGTATAGGCCTCTTTTGAGTAGTATTATTGCTCACCATGATTGATCTTGTGACTAACACAATATCCTAGGGAAGAATACTTGTTAAACATAGCCCTCCATCCTTTTTAAGAAATATGTAGAGGTCCCAATAAAGTATCACCAAGCCTTGTTTCTTCCAAATAAAACATTGAAGAATTATTTCCATTTGCTTATACTTGGTACATGAAGGGAAGATACATGAATAGTTAAAGAACATAACTTCCATCCAATATTCTACTCGTAATAATGATTTAGCTTGCAAGAGAAGTTCTCAATTTGCCTAACATTGAAAATTACTTTCAATGTTGTACAAAAAATCCATACCCTAAGAACTTGCACAAAGGCACCAATTCCATATAGGATTTAATTCAACAATATGTTGTAGTTAATTGAAAGTCCATTTCGCATTAACCCAAGCAAGAAAGTGTTTTTTTCCCTATAATGAGAACCTCATCTTTTCTCCACTCACTATGGGCCCAACAACTTCAACATAAATGTTCAAGCAACACATTGTAGCTTCAGTTGAATCAATGGGATGTTTTGGAGTGAAAACCAAGTCATTAACAAAATTGTCATTGAATAACTACTTGTCATTGGGGATCAAGACATTAAAGAGGTGTTGATTTTGAGCTAACATGTTCTTTGCTTAGGACAATTACTTCGATGTTCCGTATTAGCCCATTTACCAATCCATTTCATTTCCATTTGCAATGACATGAATCATTATCACATTAACAATAACTAAGGAAAGAAAATAAACGATAGATGCAAAAGACAAGCCAAGATAAGAGAACACAAGGATATGGCTCAAGCCATATCCTTAACCTCAAGATGGGGAAAACCATTGATCAATTCTTCTTATTATTAATATCAAATGCTCAACAGAGAGAGAGTACAATAAAGTTAAGATTGACTTGCCAAACTGATGATAAATGGATGGCCCAAAATTGCAATTTAGAAAGCAGACTAAATTGCCCTTTGAAGCTGGAGTCAAATTGCTGTAGGTTAGGGTTTCTTACAATCCATTGTTGTCTTACTTAACAACTCCCAAACATATTCTTTCAGCTGCGGCTCTTTAAGGCAAACTAGGTGTTGCCCTTCGCTGGCCCTTAGGGTTGGTTTATGACCAAATTAGGCCCCTCGTTCACTTTATCTAGGCCAAAACAGATCTGAGGCCCATCCTAAAGCAATAGTCTTCCAAAAGGCTGTGGCCTTCCTCTCTTAGCCTCCTATCCAACTTGTAGCTGTTCTAACCCAAGTTGAGGCATCACGACTCCCTCCAATTTGAAGCTCTAGAGCTTGTACCCCTCTGCAATTTCTTGGATAGACTTGCAACTCCTTGTAAGCTGCTTCAAACATGAATTTTAGACCCTACAATAAGATAGAACCTGCGACCCAATAAAATGAGGAAGAACCCTCTCCAACCATGCACAAGAAGCCCTCAAACAAGCCTTCATGTGCTCGACCCTATTGCTGGATGCCTGTGGCCTTCAACAACCCTAAAGGGAAGCCAAAATAGTCTTCTAACCCTTGCTTGAGTAGCTCCTCTCCTGTGGCCAAGATCGTATGTGTTTTCTTGTCATAAGATGCACTTGGGATCTCTTAAATGAGGTTGGAGAATGCCTCTATATATACAAATTGGTGAGGGTCAAGAGACATGACGTTTGGGCTTTATGAGCCTACATGGAGGTGAGTCCGACCTTGACAATTTGCATATGAGTGGGCATAAATTCAAAAACACATTTATCCTTATCCAAATTTGATGATCTTTAGGTCGATTTTAGCCCTCTCGAAAAGATGAATTCAATGCAATAATCATCTCCATCAAATGAGTTGTCCAAAGCAGAATTTGGCCATAGTTGCCAATTTTAACACTCCCTCTCAACTAGGGAGAATTCCACCCGCCAATCCATGCCATCCTATCATCAAGAACCATCTCTGCATCCCATGTCAACTATGTTGAACATTGATATAGATAATGAAGAAGAATTGATCAAGAGTGAGTCACAAGACCTTACCACTCTCCACTAACAACAATAAGTCCACATAACCAGGTGTAAAACCGTAATCAGACTTGATCCCAAGTGATCAAGTTTGTTGAACATCATGCATCCTAGACATAGGGTGTACGATAGTACACGATGTGTCCATTGGTGGTGCTATGGTCCCAAACCACTTTTCCCAACTCATTGGCCAGATGAGAGGTACTTCCCATGTGTCTCAGACTACATGGGTAGGATGATGTTGGGACAACAATAGGGAAAGAATAAATCACATCCCGCTCACAACCATATGTAGGGAAAGGATAAACCACATCCTATAGTTACATGTCACAACCATTGTAGGGAAAGGATAAACCACATCATACGCACATGCAAACCACGAAGAGCAGGGAAAGGATGAACCACGTCCTACATGCATGCCAACCAACAATCGTAGGAAGGATCCTACATGTGGGGAAAGAATGAACCACGCCGCACCGACATGTCAACCATCGATCATAGGGAATGAGCATCCTACATGTGGGGAAAGGATGAATCACGTCCCACTGACATGTCCACATGTGACAACCGACATATGCCTATATGCATCTCTCACTGGGGTATCCATAGGAGAAGGTGAACCACTCATCTTGCTCATATGCCATAGGAGAAGGTGAAGCACTCATCCTATGCATATATCATCACAGAGCATCATAGGGGAAGGTGAACCACTCACCTTGTACACATCGTACCTATAAGGGAAGGTGAACCACTCACCCTATCACACAGCTCCAAGAAGTACCCCAGGCTTTTAGGAGCTCCCAAAGCTCAATGTTCAACCGAGACCCTCATAGTAGGGTCTTTCCACGACTCTAACCTCTTTTTGAGAAACTTGATCTTAATAAGATGCTTTACAAGGATGTCAAACACTTGTGCATCCATCCTGGAATGATGGAGCTTGATTGCTCCCTGCTGTACCACATTCCAAGTAAAGTGGTACCTGATGCCAATATGCTTAGAATGGAACACGGGATTCTCTGAATCGTATTATGCAATATACAACAATGGTGGCTTCCAACATGTGCACAAATGACTTACTGAAGAGTATCTTTAAATGGCTTCATAATAAACCATGCTTGTTGCTTTATACATTCTGCTCCAATGGTGCTCCCAGAGCAACAGAGTTCAGTCTTTGATTTATTCGAGAAATAAAGGTGGACCTCAAGAGATACAACACTTAGATCTGCTCTTACCATTTACCGTACTGTCAGTCCAACAATTCTCAGTACTGTACTTCAGATCATACTTAATCTTAATGAGCAACTATCCAATATATGAAGCTTAACCATAAATTGTCTTCGTATCATGGCATACACCAGTGTTCACATAAGTTGTCTATGTTCAGATCAACAACTTCTCCATCTTATCAGACTTTTAAGCTTAGGAACAAAGCTAGGTCTTTTATTTTGACTTTAAAAATCAACTCCCTCTTACATTGATAATAAGAGGATCATCATTTGGTGGACAAACAACATTAATAGCTGTATCCAAACATCATAGCTCCCTCTGAATATCGAGGAAGTAACCTTGCCCAAAATGTAACCATCGAGTTATTTGCAAACTGCTATAAATCCAGGGATTTTATAGCTCCCTCTGAAGCCTTGCTTTAGGTGATCATCTAGCCTTCAATCATGAGCTTCCCATATGAGAGATGAGATTTTCCATGAGGCAATTTCATCAGTAAACTTCGAGGAAGCTCCAGGTCAAAGAGGAAAAATCTTGAAGAATCATTATGGTCCTTCTTCAACCAGGGAGAAGAAATCCTCCCATGAGATTATGTCAAAACAACTATATTATCCTACATCGCCAGATGACAGCTACCAATGCATCAAATTACTTGATCCATGATGAGGACGGTTCCTTCGCATTTAGGCGTCCATATCTGTAAGACTATTCTTCATAAGATCTTGGCTCAATGCAACCAGGATGCCAAAATCAGGGTCTTCTGCTTATCGTGCTCGTTAAGATAGAATTTGCCATGCACCTTCTTCAAGGCACCTCTGTTTTCATGCTGATAAGGGATGATATAAAAACAACTATTCCAAAGTGGCATGCACTTCTTCTCCTAACTGTTCTTCAAAAATAAAAGCTTCAAGTGTGCTGCACCCCTTATCAATGGGGCTGCAATTTCTTTTACTCGAAGATCCCTGTAGCTTCTTAATAGAAGATAACTTTTCAAAAGATAAGCTGTCCATTTGTCTTGTTCACAACTTTGTTTGTGAACAAGACTATAATACTGTCATCAATATACAGGAGCTACAACATGTCATCACGGCTACTGGGCTGCAATATTATACGTAATGTTTGACAGTAAAGAGACCATAAATGATGATGAGTTGTATATGCTGAAATGCCATACATAGAGTAGTGCCACACATAGCCGAACTGATGCCACATATGGTGTTCTATCCTCGACTTTTTATGATAGCTTCAGGTCTTCAAACTTCCAGGAGTACCATTCCTTCTCGAGAGATCCAAGATCTTTGTCTACTGACATGTCTTCAACAAAATCTCTGTTTTGCTACTCGAAGCTTTCTATTACAGCATAGAAGATTTCAAAATTTCTTCTCAAAACTGTGTTAACTCGGTTACAAATATCAAATGCTTTCACCGCTTGATGCCTGTAGCTACTGTAAGTCAGAAAATCTCCACAAGTTAGCTCATCTGATATAGGAAGCTCAAATTGAGTGTATATATATGAGTTGATCATGTCACTGTAGAATGTACAAATGTATTAATGCTACGGAGCAATAGGACTGATGAGCAATGTGTGTACTGTGCTCATACAATGAAAATCTTAGTCATGAACTGTTGTTACAGTGAACCTATGCTACTGCAAAATTATTACTCCTGTAGATACCAATGCCCAGTGATACAATAATTGTGTATCAACGTAATTTCAGAATATGTACACAGTACTACCCGAGTTTGCTTCTCTTATTTCAGGTCCAAACTATACCAAATTCATGTTTGTAAAGATTACCTTCATAGTCCACGTTGCCAAAACACAATTGCCACAGTTTCATGAACTTCACATAAATCAGATGTAGGTTATTCACACTGGTTTCTATGAATAGATCCATTGTGAAAATTTCCAAATACAAAATTCTACTGCAACAACTGATTTATTTCACCTACTTATTTCTCACAATAAGTTATTTACAAAATCCCTTCAGTGAATTCTAAAATAAATTCTATTGCAGTTATCACATAATTACATAGAGAAAATAACAGTGATATACAAGCACAAGAATCAATCACATCAACACATTTGTTTTTGGACAATTATTCCCAGAAAAACCCAATGTGGAAAACCGGTGTAGCAGATGAGGGTTTTTTAATCTTCAGCAACAATCGCTTTACAATGAATGATTTTACAGAGAAACTGAGACACTACTGAGAGAAGACACTTGAGGCAAAGCTCATTCCTCTCCTGGAAACTTTCTGACACCTTGGAGACCCTTATACTAGTCCTGCGTCACTTCTGTATCACTTTGCGTCAGCGTGCGTCTCTTGGACTGCATCTTCCCTCTACGCTGTCTCTCAATATCCTTGCGTCACCACCTCCTCAGTCATTGACTGTTGTTGATGCCCTCCTCTTCCTCCACCCTGCAACTCTTCCTCTGAAATTGATCTCCTCATCTTTGAGAATCGATTTTCCTTGGGATATTGAGTATTTGCCAGTATGTCTCCAAATGATCCTCAAGTGTTGTCTTATACTTTTCCTGTTGATGAATCAACGGTCGAGATTAAGTTTCTAATCAACGGCTAAGATTAAAATAGACTTGATCCTCGTCCCTTAGAAGCTTCTCACCCTTATCTTTATTAATAGCCGTTAATATTTTTATTTTCTTAAGTTTAGATTTAGGAACTTATTAAAAATATTAATTATTTTAATAACTCTTCATCCCGGTGGAACTTCTCCAAACGATTTTTGGGTCTTGGAGATCTCATGTATTCTAGCCCTTCCACAAAATTTTGGAGCTAGAGCACATCAGATGCGACCCAAAATCAACATCCATCACAACAACTACTTCAAGAATGACTTTTCCTTTTCTGATTTGACAACCATGTCATTGTCAAATTTGCGCATCTTCAATGAATTCCCATTAAGTGTGCAACTCCTCTTCTTCACTTAGTTGCACCACTCAACATAGGAAGCACACCTCTCATAGGGATATGACTTTGTACTAGACAACTCCACATAAAATTTTAATTAAAGATCACCTGCTCCATGCTACGTGGCTTTCTTATGTGTAGGGATCACACAATGCTACAGGGTTACACAAAAACAACTCTGACACAAATCTTTCGACGTATAAACATATAAAAATTTTGTGCAACGTTTAGCTCCACAATAATGTTGCATCATGATACCACTGTGGCACACTTCACGATGCCTTTGTTCTATGTTGATCTTTAAAATGGGAAGCATAGTTCAGAGCCAAGATCAAAGATGCCACATGTTGTCTTTGTTTCACAAGGCCGTAGGGCCAAGCCTTAGAAAGGCCAAAGGATATCTTGATCACCTGCACAAATAGAAGTAAAATCCTATGCCAACGAACCATAAATAAAACTTGAGCCAAAAGCTTAAACCCTTACTTTTGAATTGTCGTTACTCCACAAGCCAAAGGGTTTCAGAGCTCTCATTCTGTCATATAAATCATTGCTAGAGAATATAACAGACAATCACTATCATCTTATATTCAAATCATCTTATGCAAAATACTTAAATCTTATGTCAACATGTCACTATGACACCTCAAGGGTTATTATCATTTGAAAATTTCCAGAGTCGTTAGTGCTATGTGAAGTGCCTCAGGTAGGATCTCAGAGGAAAACAACTCCTCTGCTGTCTTGTTGGGAATACATGACTTCACTCCAGCTACATGCCAGATGATTCGTTCCTCCAAAACAAGCACTGTAATCCTTCAAACAAGGCACCATAGTGGCTCGACCCTATCACAAAAGATTTCGTCCTTCAAGACATAATATCGTTTTGCAAACAAATGGACAGAAGTGTCCCCAAATTCTGCCAAAAATAGAGAGAATTAGTCATCCAAAATGAGCATAGTAGTGATCATGCCCAAAATTTGATTTAATGCTATGTCACAGGGGTTGTCGAATTTGAACCTTGAGGTTCGAAATTCGGCGAACCCAAAAAAAAATTTCAAAGCCGTTTAGGTTCGGCAAACCTGATAGTCGAACCTCAAATTCGAACCTCAAGGCGAACCTAAAGGTGAACTTGAAGACGAATTTTATAATTTTTATAATTTTTTTTTTTTGGTGTTTGAGGTTAGAGTTTGGGTTGTTTTTGTTAGTTGTTTTAATTTTTATGAGAAAAACCATGGGCAAAACATGGTTTTCTCTTGTTTCGCTTCTTGCCAGTTAGTTTCCCGTAGTGGTCACTAGTTTGGCTTTATTTACCATGGCTATCGATAGATTTTCACAAGCCAACTTCAGATTGAGTGTACTCTCTCTATTATGCTCAGTGTTGCCGTTGTCTGTTGTATTCTCTGCAATTTCATGAATTCAATTTCTAGATGTTGCTTGTCCCCACCACCTGGGGCATGATGTGAATAGTGGTCGTGATTTGTGGCTCGTGGGTCACTGCTACTTATATAACTCTATTGATTGTTTTTTTTTGTTATTTTATGTCATGTATTTATATATGTTGAAAAATATGTATAGTCAAACTTAATGTCGAACCTCATTGGAAAATTCGAATTCAAATCGAACTTAATCGTTGCCGAACTTGAATTCGAGCTCGAACCGTGTGACATAGATTTAATGCCACAAGGAGCTCAGTTCTAGGTATGCTTCAATCTTTCGATGCGATGAAGCCTTGAATGGAGACTAACAAGCTTCTTAGTGATTGCATTCTCTCTTGATTGGGCTTGTCCTCCCCTGAGCTTTGGTTCCATGTTAATTTTGAGTTAACATGTTCTTTGCCTAGGACAGTTACTTCAATGTTCCATATTAGCCCATTTACTAGTGCATTTCATTTCCATTTGCAATGACATGAATCATTATCACATTAACAATAATTGAGGAAATAACATAAATGTTAAATGCAAACGACAAGCCAAGACAAGAGAACACAAGGATATGGCTCAAGCCAGGGAAAAAACCCAATATGAGGAAAACCCCTGATCAATTCCTCTTATTATTAATATCAAATGTTCAACAAAGAGAGAGTACAATAAAGTCAAGATTGACTTGCCAAATTGAAGTTAAATGGATGGCCCAAAATTGCAATTCAGAAGCAGACTAAATTTCCCTTTGAAGTTGGAGTCAAATTGTTGTAGGTTAGGGTTGCTTACAATCCATTGGTGTCTTGCTTAGCAACTCCAAAACATCTACTTTCAATTATAAGAAATATTTCGGCGTAAATCACATGCAAAAAATATTTGTCGACGCGTTTTGAACCAACAAGTGTGGTTCATCATCAGGACAAGTTGAAGAAACAGATCCAGCTTAGCATTTAAATAGTCTGAGTAGAGCTTCCAACGACTAACTTGACTAACAACTACTTTTTGACTTTAGGACCAGGGTTATAGAAATTTTATTATAATTTAATGGATATTAGTTATATTAGGTGAAAAAATATATAAATAATATGAATGGTGTAAAGGGTTAGTTAAATAGGAGTATAAGTTATTTAGCAATTACATGGGAATTAGTTATATAAAGTACCTTTCTTATATATATATATATATATATATATATATATATATTATAAGTAAAATTCAAAGGTTGAAGAATTAATATAACTATTGGAACGTGGGAAAATTAAGATAACAATATATGTAAAAAAAAATAAATAAATAAAAAAATAAAAAAATAAAAAAAATAAAAAAATATATATCTATATATCTATATATATATATATAATATAAAATAGATTAATCAAGAAAAAGAGGTTATATAAAATACTGAAAATAAAAATAAAAAATAATAATAATAAAAATAAATAAATAAATAAAAAATAGATCAAGTGAGTGACACAATCTACAAAGAAGAAAGATAAGAACAGGATCAAAAACTACAGAGCTAAAGGGGGGGAAACCCTAGGAGGAAGGAAAAGACAAGGCTCTAAGGAAAACGATCCGCGAAAAAGAGGGAAACAACGAAAGCTAGAAAAAGCAAGACTAGGAAGAAAGGGCAGGGATCCAACAGCGACTGATCGACAGAAAATAAGCCAAGACAAGAGACACCAGATGTGGCGGCTAGCTAGGGACAAACCCCAATGTGGGGAAACTCTTTGATTAATTCTTCTATAATCTTCAATAGTTCAGTAGAGAGAGAAATAGTACAAATATATAAATCTGTAATTTTAGGACAACAACAACAAACCCTAACCACAAAGTCAAAACTGGTCAAACAAGATAGAAATGACCTCTAATATACTAGGTTAATATCCCAGTTTGCTAGGCCTCCAACAACAACAAGAGGGAACCCATAAACACTGTGAAAAACCCAGTCAAATGCAGTCAATCTGAAGTCAACCTGCTGCCACAAACTAGGGCGGTCAACATTGGTCAAACTAGAGGTTAGAATGCCTCGGTTTGTGTGCCAAAATTTGTGGCCTGCCTAGAAGAGACAACCACACCAAAATTGCACTCAAGAAAGGTCAACGATTGGTCAACGTTGGTCAAAATGTCTTGTTGCAGCCCCAGTCAAAACTCGGTTAACGTAGTCAAACAGATTTGCATCCTCTTTCTTACGCTCTTCTACATCCTCCAACTTCGTCCTCTTCTTTCCCACGTGTGTGTTGCTCCTTGTGTGTAAACCCAATCAACTAAGGAAAGAAGATGAGTGAATAATGCCTCAACCTCACTTGTATTTATATGAAACGTTGAGCATGTGTGCCACACATTTAGCTGCTGGTCGACCTTGACAATTTGTCAAGTAAATACAAATAAATTCATATCTCCATAAATACTTGTCGGAATCGGATGATTGTTAGATTAATCCTACACCTCTTGACGAGAGGAATCCAAGAAAAATATCAGTTGCCATAAATAAGATGACCCACATGGAGTTTGGCCCTAGTTGCCAATTTTAACACTCCCTCTCAACTAGAGAGATCTCCATCTGCGAATCCATCTGAATGTTGGTACTATCTCTGCCATCAAATGCACTGCCCTGCACTGCTCGGTTCTGCTCTGCTCTGGTGAACTATGAAAAAGAAGAAATGATCGAGGATGTATCATATTGTCTTCCACTGACCCGAAGTCAATCCTGGAGAGTGTGTCATACCACTCTTATTGATCCCAGATCAATGGAGGTCATCCTAGGATAGGGAGTACGATAGATACAACGATGCGCCCATCGATAGTACTACTATGGTACCTAACCCCATTTCCCTACTCATTGATCAGATGAGAGGTACTTCCCATGAGTCCCAAACTGCATGGATAGGATGCCTTGATAGGAGAACCATTCATCTTGTCCCTAAGTCACCACGGGGTATCACAGGGAAAGGCTGAACCTTTCACCCTGTATATAGCACACCAAGAAGGGAGGGTGAGCTGCCATGTGGTCGCATGTTGCTCCAAGAAGTACCCCATGCCCCCCGGAGCTCCCAGAGCTCAGTGCATTCATCATGCAGGACCCTCATAAGAGGGTACTTCAATGGCCCCATGTCGTTCTCAAAATGTCAAGAATTTCACCTTTCTTAGGGGCTTCATTAGAATGTCAGCGACTTGCTCATTTGTATCGATATGTTGGAGCCTTATTGCTCCCCACTGTACCATATCCCGGATAAAGTGGTACTTGATATCGATATGCTTGGAGCGATCATGAAATATAGGATTCTCTGGTAAACGAATCCCGCTCTAGTTGTCACACATGATCACGATAGTATCCAATGTAATTCCAAACAACTCACTGAAGAGCTTCTGCAATCGGACAACCTCACAAGAGGCCATACTCGCAGTAGTGTACTCTGTCTCAACGGTGCTCAAAGCCACAGACTTCTGCTTCTTGCCCATCTAGGATATCGAGGCAAATCCCAAATAGAAACAACACCCGAAAGTGCTCTTTCAGTCCACCACACTGCTTGCCCAATCAACATCGGTATATCCATGTAGTCTCACATCTCCAACAATGTATCTCAACCCATGAGTGATTGTGCCACGAAGGTATCTCAACAGATTCTTGGCACCAATCCAATGTGAGTGGTGAGGCTCAATCATATGTTGACTCAATGTATTGACTGCAAAACATATATCTGGACAAGAGTTCACCAAGAACATCAATGCTTCGATGAGTTGACAATACTCGGTAGCATTTTGCAAAATAGGTCCAGCAACACTACCCCTTAACTTCTTGAAGTCAAGCTCCATCGGGGTATTCACTGGCTTGCAGTCCACCATACCAAATCTCTCCATTATCTTCACCACATATTTTCCTTGAGATAGGAAAAGCTCCCCTGGCTTTTGCCAGACTTCCAGCCCTATGAAATAGTGCATCAGTCTTTGGTCCTTCATCTCAAACTCGGAAGCCAACTCCCTCTTACATTTGTGAATGAGAGGGTTTGTACCTGTCAAAAAGAGGTCGTCAATGTACAACACCAGCATGAGAGGTTTGTCATCTTCAACCTGAAAGTAAAGGATAGAGTCGATTTCACTCCTAGTGAATCCCAGCGTCATCAAGTAGCTATCAATTCTCTCATACCAAGCTCGGGGTGCTTGCTTTAGCCCATAAAGGGCTTTCTTCAACCTGCATACGTGAGATTCTCGATCATGAATCTCAAATCCTTCGGGTTGTTCCACATAGACTTCCTCTTTGATCAAACCATGCAAGAACATGGTCTTGACATCCATCTGATGTAGGTTCCATCCTTGCAAAGCAGCAAGGGCTATGATCGAGCGGATGGTGGTATATCAGGCAACAGGTGCAAATATCTCGTCATAGTGTATACTTTCCTTTTGAGAGAAGCCACGAGTGACAAAACGAGCCTTGTACTTTTCAGCACTTCCATTAGCTCCATACTTTATCTGGTAAATCCATTTCGAAGTGACAACAATTTTGTCTTGGGCTTTGGGGACCACATCCTAGACATCATTCTTAATGATGGACTCGTATTCCTTAGTCATAGCATCCTTCCATACTTGATGCTTCACAGCTTTAGCGAACGATGAGGGCTCATTTTGAATGATCGTGCTCATAATGGTCAAGTATCTATGATACCTAGTTAGATTCTTGTTTTCCCGGAAAGTCCCTCTAGGTGTAATGTGTCCTTCAACATCATCAAGTGTCCCCCTAAGCCATGAGGGCCTCTTCTTAGAAGAGGAAGGCTCTTGCATAGGGGGATCAATAGGGTCCATGGGTTCTTCCACTTCGAGCATTGTTTCATCTTGCTTTTCCTCCGGTTCGTTGGTGTCAGCTTCTCCAGATTTCCTTAGTATAGGAAGATTGTCAACTTTGCTAAGAGCCATATCTTTGTCAAAGGTGACATCATGGCTAATCTCAACTTCCCTTTGACCAACCACATAGATTCTATAGCCCTTAGTATTTTCGCTATAGCCCACGAAGATTCCCTTCTTTCTAGATGCACCCAATTTATTCCTTTTCTCTTTCAGCACATGAAAATAAACAAGACTTCCAAAAATTCTAAAATGAGATACATCAGGTTTCTTACCAGTGAACATCTCTTCAGGAGTCTTGGAATCCAATTCTTGATGAGGGCATCGATTTTGGACATATACGACAATATTTGCAGCTTCGGCTCATAGAAAATTTGGAAGCCTTTAATCATGGAGCATGGAACGAATAGCTTCCATAATCGTACGATTCTTCCTTTCCGCCACACCATTTTGCTCAGGAGTGTATGGTGTTGTGGTCTCCCTCTTAATGCCAGCTTCCTTACAAAAGTCATGGAACTCATTGGATTCATATTTTGTTCCATTATCAGTCCTTAAGATCTTGATCTTCTTCTCAGTTTGATTCTCGATCAAGGCTTTGAAGTGACAGAACCATGAGAACACTTCATCCTTCTTTTTCAAGAAGTATATCCAAGTCTTGCGAGAATAATCATCTGTAAAAGTGAGGTAATATAAATATCCTCCCAAGGAGTTCACAGGCATCATACCAGATATGTCGGAGTGAACCAACTGCAATATATCGGAGGTCTTGCTATGGCTTGAGGGGAATGGTCCCCTTTTGAGCTTTCCTTCGACACATCCCAGACATACACCTTCTTATTGTACTTTAAACTCTGGCACCCCTGTCACCATTTGTCTCACATTGGGTAGAGCTTTATAATGAAGGTGAGCAAACCTCTGGTGCCAGAGTTCGGACTGAAGAGAGAGCGAACTTCCTCTGACTTTATATAAAGAGTCAAATCGAAACCCAAGAGTGAAAGCATCTTTAAACTTCTTTTTCCATACACGTACCTTGCCATCGATGAAGGCCACCTTGTAGCTTTTGTCTTCCATTGCCGAAATGGACACCATGTTCTTCTTGAGATCAGGTACATATAAGACTTCTTGCAAGTGAATTGTGTTACCCTGATTCAATTGAAGAGAAACATTCCCTACACCTTTTGTGGGATATTTGGAGTTGTCTCCAAGAATAATTTCCAGGTTGGTCTCCTTTTCTATTAGATTAGAAAGAGCTTCTTTGTAACCAGTGAAGTGCCTTGAGGCACAACTATCAATAAGCCAATTGCCCAATGAGTCCGGAGGATAAGTAGTAGAGAGGGCCAATATTAGATAATATTCATCTTGCTTATTGTTAACAACGTTAGATTCATACCTGGAGTTTCTTGCCTTCTTGGAGGGTTGACCACTTGCTTGATTTCTGGCATTCCACTTTCCTTTGCCATTGAACCTGCCCTTTCTTTGATTGTTATTGGAATTGCCCTTGGAGTGATTTTGATCATCGTTATGAGATGTGTCCTTTCTATCAGGACACTCCCTCTCATAGTGGCCAATTCTGTTGCAAATGAAACATCTTCCTTTCCTTCCATCTTTCAGTCTGGCCTTTCCCTTAGATTTTGCCCCAGAATTATTTTTCCTTTTAGCATGGGAGGAGAAGGCAACGGGATTGCCTCTAAATGCAGGCATTTCCCGCTCTTCCATCCTTGTCTCTTCTTGAATGCATCTCGCCATCAATTCCTCAAATCTTGGAATTACATTATTGTTGAGAAGAGTGGTTCTGAATACATACCATTTTGATGGGAGCCCTCCAAGAGTTGTGATTGTCAGTTCCCTGTCAGGAATGACTTCCCCAATTGATAGGAGATCATTTTTGATCTCGGTGATCCTTAAGAAGTAGGCTTGCACACTCTCATCTTTGCCCTTCTTAATTTCCTCAGCTTATTCTTAAGGAACAAAACTTGATTTGCATCACTAACTTTAAATAAGCTTACCAGTCTATCGTAGATTTCCTTTGAGGTGGTCAGCTCGGAAATGTAGGCCACCAGGCGCTTGTCGATAGAGTCCCGGATGATCTTCTTTGCTTTGACTTCACCCCTGGTCCATTTGTTCTTAACAGCAATAGATGCATTTGATGGAGGCTCAATGATTATGCCTCTCACATGGTCCAACCCTTCCTTCTCTTCCAATGTTAGATCGAGAGACATCTTCCATCCGTGATAGTTAGACTTCTCACGAAGCTTGTCTTCAGCGGGGAAGTGCGATGAGGACCCCATGAAGTCTTTAAGATTGCTTTAACAACCTTCGGTGATTGCTCTTGCTCTTGCTTGGGCTTTGTCTTCACCTCAGCTCTGATACCATGTTAATTTATGGTATGTTCTATGCTTAGAGCAGTTTACTTCAATTTCTTCTTAGTAGCCACTGTTTAGCAATCACATTAACATATAGTAAAATGCAGATAGAACATTAATAGATTGACAGAAAACAAGCCAAGACAAGAGACACCAGATGTGGCGGCTAGCTAGGGACAAACCCAAATGTGGGGAAACCCTTTGATCAATTCTTGTATAATCTTCAATAATTTAGTAGAGAGAGAAATAGTACAAATACATAAATTTGTAATTTTAGGACAACAACAACAAACCCTAACCAACAAAGTCAAAGCTGGTCAAACAAGATAGAAATGACCTCCAATATACTAGGTCAATATCCCAGTCAGCTAGGCCTCCAACAACAAGAAGAGGCAGCGAATAAACAGTTCGAAAAACCCAGTCAAACGTAATCAATCTGAAGTCAACCTGCTGCCACAAACTAGGGCAGTCAACGCTGGTTAAACCAAAGGTCAGAATGCCTCGGTTTGTGTTGGACTGTAGCCTGCCTAGAAGAGACAACCACACCAAAACTGCACTGAAGAAAGGTCAACGCTGGTCAAAGCATCTTGCCGCAGCCCTAGTCAAAACTCGATCAACACAGTCAAACAAATTTGCATCCTCTTTCATGCGTCCTTCTGCGTCCTCCAACTTCGTCCTCTTCTTTCCCACCTGTGTGTTGCTCCTTATGTGTAAACCCAATCAACTAAGGAGAGAAGAATGTGAGAGATGAGATGAGTGAATAATGCCTCAACCTCACTTGTATTTATATGAAACGTTGAGCATGTGTGCCACACATTTAGCTGCTGGCCGACCTTGACAATTTGTCAAGTAAATACAAATAAATGCATCTCCATAAATACTTGTCGGAATCGGATGATCGTTAGATCAATCCTACACCTCTTGACGAGAGGTATCCAAGAAAAATATCAGTTGCCATAAATAAAATGACCCACATGGAGTTTGGCCCTAGTTACCTTTTTTAATAGATGAGGATCCCAATTATAGGTAACGTTTTTAATGATACGTAGTTATTTGTTATAAGTTATAACATGATTTTTTGGACTCTAGAAGCCATTTAGAGGCTCTTTATTTATGTATTTTGGTTCAAGTATGGATTGTACACAATTCTATTTTGGTTATATGCACCCTTGCTATATACATGAGAAAACTTTACATATTTGTGTCTCATAGTTTGGATTCACAAAGATGTCCATGTGTGTGTGTGTGTGTATCATGTATTTTTTGATCATCTGGTTTGTTTTGCCCCTTGTTTTAGTCTAGTTTCTAGTTTTAAGGGTCCATTGATTTGGTGATCGGTCCGGTTCTGATAACATTGCTATCAATGTAGCTAGAGATGCATTTGTAGT
Source organism: Pinus taeda (assembly GCA_000404065.3). Taxonomy (NCBI): domain Eukaryota; kingdom Viridiplantae; phylum Streptophyta; class Pinopsida; order Pinales; family Pinaceae; genus Pinus; species Pinus taeda. Next base: position 129,630 of record APFE031346987.1, read on the forward strand.
TCAGGGTTGAAGTACTATGCGATGGTTATCATTCATAATTTTCTTTTTCTTCTTGCGAATGACCTTGCATGGGTTGGACATTGTTCTTGTGCTTTCTTCTCGAAGTCATTGACGAAAGCTTTCTCTGTGCTATGGTTGAGAATTTTGCAACAAAATTGATGTTATCCTTTACACTAGTTAGCCTACCTTACTCCACTTAAAAGGTTTTTTATGGTTTTGTCCAAAAAGTTAACTTGTCTACGCGAATTTGTTCAAACACCTTGTCTTAAAACAATTATTAAATAACAACATTTATATGTTAGTCTGCTCAACTCTCACAAAATAAGGCATACCATTTTTTGGATTGTTAAGTGAAACTCCTAGTTTTCTCTTTATTGCTCACTATTCACTTTAGAAAACAAATGCCATGGATACTTTCTCTTGGTTTTGACACATTTTTTAAGTATAAGCTTATATACATATGGTTACCTAGTTGCAATTGTTGGTTTTTGAGTACAAGCTTATATTTCTTTTGGTTACATAGCTACAATTGTCAATTGCCTTTACAACTCAAGATGATATTATAAAAATAATACCAATAATGATAATTTAATTTTAATATCACAGTTATTCTAGAGATCAAGTTGGTGTTTGAGACCCCATTGTTTGTGAGATAAGGGGCTCTCTCCACGAAGTGATTTGACTGCTAAAGTCTACGAATGTGTACAGACACTACCCTAACCTCGTAGGAGGAAACACATTTTCTTAAACAACTGTCAATTGCACATAAAGCTTATCAAAATTTACATGATTGTTACAGTTGATGAAAATTGTATGAGATCAGTAGAACCCTATTTATGGCCATGCTTGTAGATAATTGTGAAAATATAAAGGTAATCATCTACTTCCATTTGCATATGCTTATAATATTTTCACAATATTCATCCTATTGTTTATCATTCTACACAAGTGTAATGTGGCAACTTGTCCCTACCCCAAGGGGGTTCACCCCCCATGCCCTTTGTCCAACACCCATGTAGCATCAATTCTTCAGAAAACATGCTCCCTTTGTGGTTTGGCAATTACACCATGGCAAATTTTATCTATGAAATGCATGTTAGAATACATAGTTAATATTGTAATGGGGGATAATCACAACACTTTTGGCCACCATGTTTGGTAGTTTCATGTAATTCCATATCTATTTTTTTAATGGGGTTTTTAATATCCACACAAATCGGGTCTTTTGGCCCTATTATCTAAGGATTTCTACCTTTCTTGAGTTGTAACATGGTTCTATATTCCAAAATCTCTTTCTAAATTTTAAATATTTACTAGATATTTCTTGTTGTGCTTGTCTTCTTGGTCTCTTGAAATTTTGGAGTGCCTTCCTTGAAACTTGCCCCTCCATTCCCTTGTCCCACTTTTCTTCAACCTCAATGCAACATAGTTTTGCACTCTATTCTATACGTTGCATTGTGAACTATTACCCACCAAAAGTTGGGTAACCCCTAGGAGAAAACTTTTCTCCTCCTTAGACAACCAGCCAACTAACAACCTTATTGATCAACACAGGACATGACTCCATGGATCCTCCACTTCTCATTGTGGTTAGATCTGTCTCCCCCATTTGACATCCCTGCTTGAAGGAAGGTAGGTCATCCATTGGTAGGTACCTTAACCATTTTGTAAGCATGTTCTTTCACTTCATGTATTGGGCATCTTAATATGAATCAGGGGGTGATCTGAATGATTGACTGGTCTTGACTGTATTCTTGTTCCCTCACTTCACCTGGGAGGTTAGTCTTTGAGTCTACTCTAGTGGGAACTCCTTTGAGGCCATAGGGTTTTAGGAAGGGCGCTATTAGGGAGACTTTGATTGAAGTAGCGTGTCCATGGTATCCCACACTTACCGCTTTCCGTCATTCCCATTATTCCATTTCCATTCTTTGGGTTGGTGGTCGTTGCTTATGGGGAATGGCACCCTCTCATCCTCATCTTTAGTTTGGACCAAAAAACTTTGCCCTGGATGCTGATGTGGCTAAAAGAAAGTTAAAAGCAAAAGAAAACCATAATGAAAGACAAATGAAAAATGAAAAAAATGACTAGGACATTTGATTAGCACGTGGGAAAAAGCCTAGCATGAGCTTTATCTTCATCATTAGCCATCACTTGTTTCCTTGAGCACATGATGCTCCATTTATAAAAATGAACCCTTGTATTGTCTAAAACTAATGAGTGATAAACTGCCTCGTCTTTAAGTAGTATTAAATGCTAAATCTCAAAAAGCAAGCTTGGGCTCTTGAGCTATGCACCCAAACCAAAGCATTATCATAAAGAAGTAAAAGGCCCACCAGAGGGGTGGAAGAAGCAGGCCAAGGAAACTCGTAACTCATTTCTCCCCGATTGCTCCCTCTTCACATCTATACACTTAGGATGTTGGATAACCATTAGATTGTCACTTGGCTATGACACCTTGCCCTAAAGTCATGCCTACTCTGTTGCCACCATCTACACACACACCTATGGATTGATGGACCAATTTGGGCCTTGTCACTTCCCATTGGGGGTTGGAAATTCCTAGTAGAGCTATCCATCTAACCATCACTACCATTAGGAGGGAGCACTTATACGAGACTTGATCTAGTTAGATATTTGAAGGTGATCTTTGTGTGAAGTATTATTGTGCCCCTAACATGAAGTGTTGTCCACTTTGAGGCATCCATGGTTATTATACCTAATGATTGTTGATTGTCACTTGATCTTGAGATGGTTTTGTCAGGTGTTTCTCATCACAACCGCAAAGGCTTCTTGAGGTGATTGCCCCACATTCTTAGTAGAGCAACAAATGCCATTTTATCCATTGCAGACAAAGAATATGGTCTTGATGCAGTGTTGCCCATCCAGAGCGGAACATTGGGCTACTTGATGACCCCGCATGATGCTTGACACCCCAAGGGATCCCTAGATCCTTAAACGTTGAGCCCATAAAGCTTGGTGATGGAGATATTAATGATGTGCCCAATGGACCTAGGATGCCCCCATTGGCCTTGACACTATTTGATGGGCATGACTTATTTTGGGGCTCAGATGATGGTGGTCATCCTTGTGATGATAGGGGAGGGCTGTGGAGCCCCAATGGTTGAGTTAGTGCCATCTGAGCCCTATAGCTTTTTTGAAGATGACATAGGACACTATGGAGATGATGTGTTGGCATAAAGGCACTTTGGAGGCATGCGTATGATCTAAGCGATAGTATGGAGCACTCATTAGGCCACATGGCACCTTTTTGTGCCATCTAGAGCTCATTTGGAGGATGATGTCATGGTTGAGGAGGATTTTCTCCCACATGTGTGGGTATCTAGGGCACTTTTGTTATGTGTTTGAGCTATGAGGTTGGCTTGTATCCTCTAACTTGTGGAACACTAAGAGTAAACTTGTCATAGGGCTTCTTTAGCTGAGCTGTAAAAACGAGTGGGATAGGTTTCATGTAAATAGAGCCTCCCCTCATTTCATTTTCTCATCATCACACATTTGATTCTTTTCCTCTCCAAGACAGTGGAGCTAGTCTTTTTCGCTACTATGGGCAAGATGTGATCCTTCTTGGTCTGATTTATTTGTGGATGTGATTTTTGCATGAAGACATTGTTTTGGGATTATGAGTGCCTTTATGGGGGATTTTGTAAGTTTATTGTCTTATTGTTGATATTTTGCATGCTTATTTTAAGTAGGGTTTCAATTATACCATGACTGAATGTTTCATTATTTCTGAAATTTTGCTTCAATATTGCATGTAAAATTGTTCTAAAGTCTATAGGGAAACTCTCAATGTGCAGACACTGTATTTAATTTCTCCCCTCACAAGAGAAATGACTAGTGTTTTATAAGTGGATGCCTAGGCCTTACTCCTCTAATATGCTTCCCTTGAATTTTTGCCCTAAATACTCCATTATACTCTAGTAGAAGGTACTGATCTAGAGTGTGTTGATCATCCATAAAATTAACTTAAAGTCATCTTCTTTTTCTCTCTCTCCTAGATGGCTAGGGCAGCCACTAGGGTTTCTAGTATCTACAGCATATTTGTGCATAAAAGTGAATTTTAAGTGTATGTTGGTGGTCAATATTTAGGGATTGCCCCTATAAATTGTTGAAAAGCAAAATCTAGCATAGAGCATGATCAAAACCTAATAAATAGGGCTGATGTCACCCTCTTTATTGCTGTTTATGCATACCTAATGGCCATAGAATTATTTCCCCTAGCCTAAACCTAGCCTCTATTCAAAGGTCTTGCTCCTGTATTGTTGAATATCATTTTAAGACCTTTTCTTGGGCTGCTGTACGACATCGAATGCCCTATCGTTGCATATCATCCAAGCCCTAACTTATTGCAGCCTACTTATTGGTCTTAGTGTAGAGTATGTGCACCATAACGTAGAAAAATTAGGCCATTTTAGGCCTAGCTGGTACTCAACCCAACTATAGACCTTTAACTTATCACCTTGAGCCCTAGCATTAGATTATCTTTTAGGTGATTTAGGGAAGCCTCCCTTGTGGTCTAAATCCATTAAAGTATCAGGGCAACATGATACTTTTGCAACCCCAAATTATAGATTTCTTCTACAAAAGAAGCAATTCCACTATAATGCTCGTTTATGGTTATCTCATCATGTATTTGTATCCAATACTGTAGCTGTACACATGTATTTTTTATTTACCAATTCTTGTGCTGTAGATTTTAAAATCTTTTGACTCTTGAGTTTAGGATTAGATATTGTTCTCTTTCACTGGGTGATGATAGTGTTAAATCAACAGTTACTATGGATAGTTCTCACTTAGAAGTTAGAACCAATTGGATAATTAAGGTATATTTATGTACCTGTTCCTTCAAAGTTCAATCTGATCCCTCCAATTATTTGTCCAAGATTAATTTTTCCAATTTTGTCTGTGCTTCATTTGCCACTGCAGGAAGTTTTCAAACTGTACAGTAAAGAACTCCCAATGATGAGTTATTGTGCAAATACTGGGAAGGAGTCTCCATTTGTTGAAAGATGTGTGACACGTGGGTGAGTCTATTATTTGGTTACTGCAGTGAGTGTTTATTCAGCATTAAATCGTTTTTTAGATGATGGTTGTTTGATTTCTTGAACATGGTTATAAGGATGCCTTCCAAAGTTACTTTTGCCTGTCACAAGACATTACTTCCCTTGTTTAAAAAGTTTCAGATGCCTAACACAAGTTGGCCATTGTTTCCTCCAGCATTTCTTATATTATTCTGATAAATAATTTTTCATTAGTTTTACATATTCTAATGTAACAGGAAATACTGCTCACTGGTTGTAAAGTCTGATGCCTTCCTGGGTGCTGAGGAGGTAATCTTATCTTTAAAGTTTTGCATGTCTAGAAATTGAGTGAATTTTTAATGCTGCTGTTTGTAATAGAATGTGGGACATTTCATGAACTACAGACCTAAATTTGATGTCTTTGTAATCAGCAAGAAAAGAAGGGACTAAGGATTTCATACGGATTCTATAGTGGTTGATAATATTTTGATGATTTGTCTATACTGTAATTTTAGACATTTTTTTTCTCCCTATTTTTTGCATGTTTAAACTGAGTTGCATAGGTGTGAATTTGCTAACATAATGATTGTCATATGATCTTTTCCTCATTTTTTTGGGATTTGCTGCACTGAAATGAAACTGCAAATGAAGCAAGCATTTCCTCAGTAAATTCAGGAATGGAAACAAGCTGCTTAGTTCTGATATCCGAGTATGCTTTTGATGTGTGTAGGTGATAGCTGCAGTAACTTATCAAATAATTCCTGCTAACACACAATATGCTGAAATTCCTCTTGCTGCTGTTGGCAAAAATTACCAACGCAAGGTAATTTAATGTTCTAACCATTGAATCCCTGCTTCAAACTACTACCTTCAGGGACAAGAATATCTACCAAGATACCCTTCCCTAATTTTTTTTTCTTTTTCTTTTTTTCTTTTTTGGCAATGTATGTGTCAGGAATAGCTGCTAAGGCTGCAGAAGCACATTGGTCAAACTGTTGTCATTGTGTGTAGATATCTCTAATGCATAATTTGTAAGAAAATTTCTCTTTAACATTGTTGTGTGTTTGCGTCTGCAATGACTAAGTGTGTCTATGGGCATTTGTTTACGTGAATTTTAAATAAGTTTGAGTTTCATCTTATCTTGTTATGAGGGTAAGCTGCTTGCTCTTCATGAACATGATTCATATTCTTTTTGGTAGTTGTCTTAATGACTTGCAATTTCTGAATTCTGCTATATTCACAAGGGTTATGTGTATATAACTAGGGTGCTGTGGTATAACCATACATTTTAAATATTCACTTTCTGATATTTCAAAATTCAAACATTTTTATTTTTTGTCTGGACCTAGAAGTTCTTTTTAAAGTTGTATATGAAGCTGTTTTGGATCTTTATCTAATCCATTGTGTGCCAACTTTAGGTTTAGTTTGTCTGAAGCATTAAGCATGTAGTTCTGTTCATTGTACATCTTGCTCCTAAAGAGCTAATTATTTAAAGCAAAAATTTTCTGCATGGTGTTTGTGGGGAATCACAAACTTTTTGAAACTTTGATGGACATTGAATGACGTGAGTCTTGTTTTATTGAAGTGGATGCATTATTTCTGTTGGAAACACTGGAAAGGGGGGGGGGGGTGAATCAGTGTTTTACTTTTTTCTCAATTTACTATCATAAAGCATTAACCAAAAACATCACCCAACCAACAGTAATAACACAATATATATATATATATATATAAACAATTATTTATTTCTTGAGGGAAGCTACGACCTCTGGTTTATCAACTACAACTGGAAGGGCTACAACCCCAAGTTTACCAGCTTCCACTAGAAGGAAGCGACAAACTCTTGAAGGAAGCTACAACTTCTTTGCCAAGCACCACCCTGCCTCCCTTTATAATAAAAGATAAAACAAAAAGTCTTGGGCTCCAGTACCAGGGATAATGACGCAATTACAATGATATCAATACTGTCAACTTCTGCCAATACATCCTCAGATTATGGTCAATAGGGCTTTGTCAAACTTGTCCAATTATCAGTATCACTGTCTTGTCACTGCAAAGATCATGCTTCAAGACTGCTTGCTCAATGATTCTAGTACTGAAATGTGTCAAGTATTTTCTCATTCAAAGCACAGGTCAGTACCAAAAGTAAACTCATACCTTAATATTTGTTCATGCAGTCACTGTATGAAACAGATTTCTCTTCTTGATCAGATCAGCCCAGTTCGCATCTTCAATCAAAACTCAAACAGCCCTTAACAATAGCCTCAGAACCAGCAAATGCAAGCCTCTAATCCTGCCTGAGGTTAGCCTTCAACAAAACTCGGATATGACTCTGATAAAGTTGTGGAAGTGCCTCAGAAAAAGCGCTGAAGTAGGTTTCTGGACCTCTGTCTCAGAGGGCCGAAAATATGTGCACACAAAGGTCGAATTTTGGCCTGCCTCATGGCTGTTACAGAGGCCAAATTCCAGTCTGTCTCAGGGCCGAAGTTTACCTCGGGGTCAGCAAATGAGTTCCACAAGTCGGCCTCAAATTCAACTCTTAAATTGTCTGATCAACAGCTCAGTTTTATCCCAGTGAAAGGCCACAGAAAGCTAAACCAAAAGAATCAATGAACCTTAGATTTTTGGCTTCCTGCTCCAGATCTTCAACGCAGCTCAAAGCCTGAGAGTGCTCGTTGATTTTCTTGTTCAGATCCATGAATTAATGGTGTAGAATGTCCACGGCTAGGGTAAATTTATATTGATTAGAAGAGGTGTTAATTTTAGGTATGTTCTATGCTGATAGCAAATTTACTCCAATTTTCCATATTAGCTTAATATCAATTCCAGATTAGCAATCACATTTAGCATGATAGTAAAATGCAGATAGAACATAAACATAAATCGTAGAAGACAAGCCAAGACAAGAGGACACAAGATGTGGCGCCAGTCAGGGACAAACCCCAATGTGGGGAAACCCTTGATCAATTCTTCTTATATGTTCTTCAATAGTTCAGCGCAGAGAGAGATAGTACATATACAACAGAAGTCAACATTTTGACTTATCTAAATAAGAGCAGAGATCTTCCCTAAGAAGATGTCACATGAGGTAGCTGATCTGGACACAGGTGATTCCATCACCTTGCTGTACCTATCACTGTGCTGCACCATGCTGCACCTTCATACCATGTCGATCATCACTGTGCTGCACCATGCTACACCATCACCATGTCCATCATCACTGTGCTGCACCATCACAATGTCCATAATCGCTGTGTTGCACCATGCTGCACCATCACCATGTCCATCATCACTGTGCTGCACCATCACTATGTCCATATCATTGCGCTGCACCATGCTGCACCATCACCATGTCCATCATCACTGTGCTGCACCATGTTGCACCATTCACACTGCTGTACCCATCATCGTACACTATGCTGCACCATTCCATCAATGTGCACTATGTTGCACCATTCCATCACTGTGCACTATGCTGCACCATTCACACTGCTGTACCCATCATTGTGCACTATGCTGCACCATTCCATCAATGTGCACTATGCTAACCATGATATTGCTGTACCCATCATTGTGCACTATGTTGCACCATTCCATCACTGTGCACTATGCTGCACCATCATACTGTCATGCTGCACCTTATTACATAGAGCTGCACCTTCTTACATATAGCTGCACCTTATTACATCATGCTGCAACTTATTACATACAACTGCACCTTATTACATCATGCTGCAACTTATTACATACAGCTGCACCTTATTACATACTTTCATCCAACCATGAAAGAGTGCAAACATATATCTCACTGATATACATGCAGATCCATATATTGTCCTTGTCTGAAGCAGTGTTTTAAAAACCGTTTGAAAAAACCGGTTACCGGTCTGACCGACCGGTTAGCAAGGCCGCCGGTCAGAACCGGCCAAAAAACCCGGTTAGAAAGGCAGCTTTACCAATTTTTGGCCCTAACCGGTGAAAACCGGCCGGTTTGTATCAAACTGGCCAGTTTTAAGCATGCCCACCATAACGTGCAAAAAGCGGATTTCTGCCTATGGTTTAGGGGTTTTGGGGGGGAACTAAGGGTGTTTTCCCTCCAAAAACACCCTCTCCAAGCTATAAGAGGCCCCTCTCACTCTCATTTGTCTCACACAATTGATTTGGAGTGTTTGTGAGTTTGTTTGTGAGCTTGGAGAGTGTTGAGTTTTTGCTGAAGTAGTCATCTTGGAGTTGGAGTTGGAGCTATTTTGGAAATAGTGTGTAGCTGTCAGTGGAGTTGCCATCTTCAAGAGGAGGCTAAGGAAGCAAGTTTGCATTTACAGGTAAGGATTTGCACTTGAAAATTACTTATTTGACTGGTGTCCATGAATTAATTTTTTTTATGTGTTATAAACTTCTCACTTCTATGATCTACCATCCAGGGAGTCATCATGCCTCCAAAAGCCAGAGATACTGCATGGGATCATTGTGATATGATTGATGGCAAAATGATCTGCAAATATTGCCAAAAATCCATTCAAGGAGGGGGTATTAACAGGTTCAAGCAACACTTGGCTGGGATAGGAGGCCATGTAAAGCCATGTGGAGCACCAAATGAAATAATAGGGCATATTAGGCCAGAATACCTTCAGAAATTTGAGACTCGAGTCACTGAACCAATAGAGAAGTTTGTGACTGCAAAGTTTGGGAGTGGAGACTCAACCAAATGAGTTTGATCATGATGATTGAGACTCATGAGAAGTTTCAACTTCAAGTGATAATGTTGATCACTATTATAGTATTACTATTATCATATATGTAGAGTCTAGACTGAAGTCTTGTAGTAGGCCACTGGCCCCATAGTTTGTAGGCTTTGTTTTTGCACTCTAGAGGCCATTTAGAGCCTCACTGCTTATGTATTTTCAAATTTTGTCGATGATAT
>APFE031346987.1:147169-159933 GCA_000404065.3 Pinus taeda
TGTCTTCTATCTATATTCTAATGCTGTGTGTTTGGAAACATGAATGAAAATCTTTAAAATCATGTGTTTTTATAAAAAATAAATATTTAATGTATTTTTTTCAATGATCGAGTCATTGAAATCAAGACAGTCGAGTCGATACTGAGTTGGAGTCGGAGTCGGAGTTGAACCTTGGCCGAGTCGGAGTTTTAAAATATTGGTACAATCAACTCACTGAAGAGTTTTCACAACCAGGCAGCTTCACACGAGATCATACTCGTAGCTACGTATTTGGTCCCAGCGGTGCTCAAAGCAATCGTCTTCTACTTCCTGCTCATTTAGGATATCGAGCAGAACCTAGAGAAGGCAGCACCCAGAAGTGCCCAGAAGTGCTCTTGCAATCCTCCACACTGCCTGCCTAATCATCATCAGAATAATCATGCAACTTCACATTTCCAACAGTGTATCTCAATCCATGAGAGATTGTGCCCCGAAGATCATTGAGAAGATTCTTGGCACCAATCTAGTGAGGCTTAACCAAAATATGAACCCAACATGCTAACTGCAAAACCTGTATCTGGACGGAAGTTCACCAAGAACATCAATGCAAATGAGTTTATGGAACTCAGAGGCATTTCCCAAATCTGGTTCGACATCACTACCACATAATTTCCATCAAGGTAGTCATGGGCTTGCAGTGCACCATTCCAAATCTAGAATCCAACTCCCTCTTAATTTTGCAAATGAGAGGGTCTGCACCTATCAGAAAGCGGTCATCCTCAGAAGGGGCCGGTATGAGAGGTTTATCATCCACAACCTTCAAGCAAAGGTTTGGATCGGCTTCACTTCTAGTGAATCTCAACTTCATCAGACAACTATCAATCCTCTCATACTATGCCCGGGGTGTTTTACTTCAAGCCATAGAGGGCTTTCTTCCACCTGCACACATGAGATTCCTGATTATGAATCTCAAAGCCCTCGGGTTGTTCCAAACCTGTGGACCTGCTACATGAGGGGAATGGTCACCTTGTAAGATTTTCCTTCGGTACATCTCATACATGTATCTTCATGCTCCTTTTGAATTCAGGCATCCCTGTCACCAATTGACTCACATCGGATAGGGCCCCATAATAAGTAGACCTTCAGTGCTATAGATGAGATGTGACAACTGACATGGTCCCCAATGGACCATCTTGCAACTTGATACAAACTGCCAACCCTGAACTCAAAAGCATCTTTGAAAATTCCATTTTCAAACACGTACCTTTCCATCGATGAAAGCCACCTTGAAACCTTTGACTTCCATTGTCGAAATGGACACCAATTTCGTCTTGCGATCAGGTACATAAGAGAGTTTCTGTAAACGAATCGAGTTACTCTCATTCAATTGAGGGGTAACATTCCCTACACCCTTTCCGGGATAGGTGGCATCGACTCCAAGTATAATCCCACGATTGTTTCCATTTCTACCAAATTAGAGAGAGCACCCTTCTATCCGTTGAAGTGCTTTGAAGCACCGCAATCAATAAGCCAGATTCCCAAAGAGTCTGAAGGAGAGGGCCAATATAAGATAATGCTTCTTTACCCGGGGTTCCTTTGTTTCTTTGAAGAGTCGATCGTTTCCTTGATGACCTGCATTATCTGTCATTCCTCCGATCATTGAAGATGTCCCTGGAATGATTGTTATCATCATTAAGTGATGTGTCCCTACCTCAGACACTCCTTCGCATAATGGTCGAACTTATTACACCCAAGGCATTTGCCTTGCCATCCACCCTTAGATCCAGACTTCCCATTGAAGTGATCTTTAGGTCATCAGAAGCTTCCGCTGTGCCATTCTGATAATGTTCTCTACTTCGACTTCACCCTTGGTGAATTTGAAGAGGAATGAGGAATCCGTTGATCCTTTTGTCCTTTCCCAACTGTCTTCGGCGATTTCTCTTTCACTCTTGCTTGGGCTTTGTCTTAACCTCACCTCTGATACCATGTTAATTTTAGGTATGTTCTGTGCTGATAGCAAATTTACTTCAATTTTCCATATTAGCTTAATATCAATTCCAGATTAGCAATCACATTTAGCTTGATAGTAAAATGCAGATAGAACATAAACATAAATCGCAGAAGAAAAGCCAAGACAAGAGGACACAAGATGTGGCCCCAGCCAGGGACAAACCCTAGTGTGGGGAAACCCTTGATCAATTCTTCTTATATGTTCTTCAATAGTTCAACAGAGAGAGAGAGAGAGAGAGAGAGAGAGAGAGTACATATACAACAGAAATCAACATTTTGACTTATCTCAATAAGAGCAGAGATCTTCTCTAAGAAGATGTCACATGAGGTAGGTGATCTGCACACAGGTGATTCCATCACCTTGCTGTACCTATCATTGTGCTGCACCATGCTGCACCATCACCATGTCCATCGTCACTGTGCTGCACCATTGTTGCACCATCACTATGTCCATCATCATCGTGCTGCACCATTGCTGCACCATCACCATGTCCATCATCACTGTGTTGTACCATGATGCACCATCACCATGTCCATCATCACTGTGCTGCACCATCACTATGTCCATTATCATTGTGCTGCACCATTACTGCACCATCACCATGTCCATCATCACTGTGCTGCACCATGTTGCACCATTCACACTGTTGTACCCATCATCGTGCACTATGCTGCACCATTCCATCAATGTGCACTATGTTGCATCATCATACTGTTGTACCCATCATTGTGCACAATGGTGCACCATTCCATCACTGTGCACTATGTTGCACCATTCACACTGCTGTACCCATCGTTCTGCACTATGCTGCACCATTCCATCAATGTGCACTATGCTGAACCATGATACTGTTGTACCCATCATTGTGCACTATGTTGCACCATTCCATCACTGTGCACAATGTTGCACCAACATAGTGTCATGCTGCACCTTATTACGTAGAGCTACACCTTATTACATCATGCTGCAACTTATTACATACAACTGCACCTTATTACATCATGTTGCAACTTATTACATACAGCTGCACCTTATTACATACTTTCATCCAACCATGAAAGAGTGCAGACATATATATCACTGATATACATGCAGATCCATATACTGTCCTTGTCTGAAGTCATTCCTCTGAGAGATTGTATATGGGATTGTTGTAGACTCACATAACAACGTATTAGATTTAGATTTAGGCTTCCATAACATGGCAACGTATAGGTTAGGTTTCCATAACAGCGTATTAGGCTTCAATTTTTCCATAACATGACAACGTATAGGATTCTTTATTAGGACAAGGTAGATGCTTCTCCATGTCTTCCATAGTTTCATGTTAGGGCAACGTAGATGCTTAGGGCACTCATTCTATGGCAGCGTATAGGTTAGGCTTCCATAACAACATATTAGGCTTCCATTTTTCCATAACATGACATCGTATAGGATTCTCTATTAGGACAACGTAGATGCTTCTCCACGATCTTCCATAGTTTCATGTTAGGGCAACATAGATGGTTAGGGCACTCATTCTATGGCAGCGTATAGGTTAGGCTTCCACTCCTTGATCTCTTTTCCACTAAAACCCAAAACAAGAGGAGAGAAATCAAGAGTGAAGTGTGTGTTGAAATGACAATCAAGTCACCTCTTTTTATACTAAAACGTTGAGCACATGTGGGTGTTATTTGGTTGCTAGGCGACCTTGACGAATTATCTTATAAGACAAATAAATTCATAACTCCATGAATACTTATCAGAATAGGATGATATTTAGATCAATCCTACAACTCTCGATGAGAGGGATCCAAGAAAAATATCAGCTGCCATAAATAAGATGACCCACATGGAGTTTGGGTCTAGTTGCCAATTTTAACAAGAGGGCCTAATTTTGGAGCTGAACTGTACCAACAATGCAAATTGTTATTTAAAAAAACACGTCTTTCTGGATTTCTTTGCTGTCTCTTCCTCAGACCAAACACACTCAATGCGATGTCTTTCTCAAGCTTGTGTTGTTATATGGCACATCTTCTCCCTCTCCAAAGTGATTGACAGTCGAGATTAGATCTCGCTTCACTTGAGATCAAGGACTGAGATTAAAACATACTCACCAAAGCAATTTAATTTACTTTTCCTAAGTTTTTTTTTTGTAAGTTCGACATTAGTAAAGCTAAATCATGGTCATGTCCAAGAATAATACCCAAATAGGATGGGGATTTTAACCGGTGACTTAACATCTAGGAGTGCCTTAACAATGCAACCGATTACCATCTATCCAAGACCTTGTAGACTACATTTCCTAAGTTTACTTTAGTTCAATAAGCTAAGATAATACTCATGCGCTTTTCTCAAGTCTAAATTAGGCTAAGTTACAAAAACACCCTGCTCACATTAGAGCAAGTGCCTAAGGAGACTTTGGGTGAATTTTGAATGCCTAGACACTTAGGTCTATGCAGAAGTACTAATCAAAGCTACAAACATCAACACTCCCACTTAGCGAGGAAGGTACTTTTGCCACTTGGAACTGCATCTGCTGCCTTGGTTGCTTCCTTTGAATTGGAAGCCTTCCTTGGTGTCTGGTCTGGAAACATCCTCAAAATCTTGTTATCCTTGGTTTGGTTCCTAGAAGCCCCTTGCTCCTGTAAGGTTATCTTGTACCAAGAGACCTTCTTGATAGATTTGGAGGAATATATCAACTGCTCCTCCCCTCCCAAACCTGAAAGCTAACTCCCTCTAAGATGCCCAACCTTCGGAGTTGCTTGTTCCTTGTTCTCTATCATTGCTGTGCTTCGTGCCATCGCTCAAATAGGCTGGCCCTTTAGCCTATACATGTTCTCTCTATCTCCTATGAAATGTCCCTCATTAGAGCTAGATATGATGGGTCTGAACAACACCTTCCCATCTTGGAAAGAAACAAAAAAACCTGTTCTTCTCCATCATGGAGACTGAGAACAAACTCCACCTGAGTTCTGACACCCACAACATGTCCTTTACTTCCATCTTGCCTCTTGAGTCAAGTTGGAATGTCACTATTCCAAGCCCTTTAATTGCATGTTTGGCATCATGACCAAACTCCACATGTAGTTTTAAGTCCTAGTCGGTTAGGCTGTCAAATTGTTCCTGTGATCCTATCATATCCCTTGTGGCTCCGCTATCTAGTAGCTACGCACCCACTAGCAATGTGCCTGAGGTAAGGAAGGAAACAAGTACAAATCTAGTCTTGAACTTCCTGGCAAAATCTTCCTAAGCTTCTGCTGACACAATTACAACTGGTTGTGTGCCATTTCCCTTTTTCTTCCTCTTCGAACACTGTGAAGCATAATGTCTCGTCTTATGACAGCAAAACAATTGACCTTAGTTAAGTTGTTCTTCTTTGGTTGTGAGGTTGACTCCTAACTTTTGCTCGAACTCTTTCGTTTTCCCTTTGCTATTAGAGCCAGGTTCTCATTAATTTCTTGCATGTTGATTTTTCCCGTCAACTTTGACCTGATTTCCTCTTGTATACAATCATCCATTAGTCTACCAAATGTGGGTAGTTCATCTCAAGCACATACCCTTCTGATGAACGAATCCCATACCTTTGAGTACCCATTCGATGCCACATTTACTAGTTTTGAGTCTTCTACCTTTTTCTCCCACTGCTGCAAGATGATCACGAATCTGCGAGATCTTGATCGGATAATTCATCACTGAGTCAAATTTGGTCATCTGTGTAGTCCATAGCATATCTTTCAATATCATTTTCTTATTTATTGTCTTGCTCTGGTGTAATCCTACCAAGGCTTCAAACATCTCCTTCGCTGTTTTCTTCTCGGTTAAGTGAGGGATTAAATGATTCTTCATAACATCCAAGAGTGCCCTTTGTGCCTATATCTCTTTCTTTCTTAGGATGGTCTTCTCCTGAGGATCTGATGGCTTTGGAGTTTTTGTCTCAACAATCTCCCAGAGTGACTCTAGCCTTCAAGGTAGGAAGTTTGACGCTTTGTCTAACTTGTCTTTGTATCAAAGACCCAGTGCAGTAATTTTTCCAAATCTCGTTAAATAATTTCCGTAGAATTTTTGATTTTTTTTTTTTTTAAATTATTTATGTTAGCTAGTCGGCTCGCAATCACAACTGGGCGACTTGGTTGTCAGCATTCATTTTGCATGTAGTCATTGACCTCTCGTGGCTACTTTGGTTGCGTGTCCTTTTCACCAAGCTGATTCAAGGACTACCCAAGTCAATGTCTTGCTAATGCTCTCATGTATATGTGCATTACAAGAGTCCTCATCGGATTTCCGGGATGAGTACACCAAAAGAAGCTTTTTCGGGGAAGAAACTAGATGTGTCACACTTCAGGGTCTTGGGTTCATTAGATTACTTTCATGTTACCAAGGATGCAAGGAAAATGCTAGAGCTGACAATTGAGTTGGGCATATTTGTGGGGGTACATTCATACACCTTAAAACTATCAGGTGTACTTGCCATCTTAGAGGATGACAATTGTTCATATAGATGTGAAGTTCGATGAAGAGAAGGCCATGAGATGTTCCCTTGAGAGGGAGTTTCAGTTACATGTAGATGAGGAACTTGCAACTCCAAAGGAAGAACCTTAGGATGATGTGGGGTAGCCACATGCAGAGGAGTAGAGAGTGGAAGCACCCACTCATGCAGAGACATCTAGAGATGGAAGGAAGAGCACCAGAGAAGTTGATAGATTGATGCATGATGCTAGAGAGAATGTGGGAGCACCCACATCACAATGCAGGTAGAGGAGGTAACCAGATCGGTGCACTAGCTACATGGCTCTAATGAGTGAGTATAGAGACCGAGCCATCCTCATTCGAGGTCTTAGTGCAACAACCAGTGTGGGTTGATGCCATGGTAGAGGAGTATGACTCCATTATCAAGAACAATGCTTGGGAAGTTGTCCCAAGGCTAGAGGACAAGTCAGTGGTAGGTTCTAGTTGGATCTATAAGGTAAAGCAAGTAGTAGATGGGAGTGTGGAGAAGCATAAGGCCAAATTTGTGGCCAAAGGGTTCTCTCAGGTGGAGGGAATTGATTATGAGGAGACCTTTGCTCTAGTAGCAAGGTACCCTTCAATCAGATCTATTCTAGAAATTTCAGCGCAGATGGGATGTAAGATACATCAGATGGATGTGGAGACAATCTTCCTCAACGAAGTGATTGAGGAAGAGGTGTACATAGAGTAGCCGGAAGGATTTGAGACCTTCAATCGAGATTCGCATGTGTGCAGACTCAAGCGAGCGCTTTATGGATTGAAAGAAGCATCTCGTGCATCGTACACCAGGATCGATAACTATTTCACCAGGTTGGGATTCAACAAAAGTGAAGCAAATGCAAACCTTTACCATATTGCGGTTGAAGGTAAATTATTAATTATAGTATAATATGTCGATGATTTAATTCTATTAGGTGATGAGAAGCTGGTAAAATCTTGCAAAGAGGATCTTGCAAGAGAATTTGAGATGAAGGACCTGGGGCTCATGCATTATTTCCTCGGTAGAGAAGTATGGCAAGGAGATGGGGAACTGTTTGTCTCTCAGGGCAAGTATGCCAATGAGATACCGAAGAAGTTCCACATGGAGAGCAACAAACCCATGGAGACAACTCTAGTAGGAAATTCGAGGAAGGAAGATGCTACTTCAAGTGAAGTAGTAGAGGCTACTATTTACAAGCAACTTGTGGGTTCACTTATGTACTTGGTGAACACACGACTGAACATGTGTTTTGTAGTTAACCGACTTAGTCAAGCAATGGTTAAGCCAACCAAACTCTATTGGAAGACAACTAAACATGTGTTGAGATACCTCAAAGGCACCACTCAGTTTGGTCTTTGGTACAGACAGACAGAGGGAGTGAAGCTTCAAGGCGTCACAAATGCAGATTGGGTAGGGAGTCCATCAGACAGGAAGAGCACGTCAGGGGTAATCTTCAGTATTGGGTCAGCAACAATTTCTTGGTACAACAGGAAGCAAAGATTAGTTGCACTCAGTTCAGTAGAAGCAGAGTACATGGTTGCTAGTCAAACAACTTGTGAGGCTATCTGGATGAGGAAGATCCTTGTTGGCTTATTTGGTCAACGAATGGATCCTACATTGGTTTTTTGTGACAATCGAAGTTGTATCAAACTCTTTGAGAATTCAATTTTTCATGATCGGTCCAAGCATATCGACATCCAGTATCACCATCTTAGAGATTGTGTTGCTGGACTATATTCCTATAGAGGAATAGGATGCATACATCTTGACTAAGGCACTGTCAAGAGGCAAATTCGAGTTCCATAGAGGCATGATTGGGGTATCTGATAATCCCTTTCTTGTTGAGAGGGAGTGTTAAAAATTCCACAAGAAAATCTTGATTTAATTTTCCCTTGAATTAAATTAGGAGAAAAATTGTAATTCCACATCACATGACAACTTGTACGAGTTAACTAAGTTAATTTGACTTAGTTGGTTCAGTTAATTCGAGTTGAGGGTCTATCTTGAGTCGTGTAGAGTGTCTCCTACTTTATAGGAGCGTCGATTGAGTTTATTTTGAGTTTTACTTAATTAATTCAATTTAATTGAGTTAAAGCCAATTAAATTAGTTCCAACTGGTGGAGGAACTAGTAGGAGGTTTAACAGTGGGGTGTTGTTTCATGTGTTCAGCTAGTTCACTGATAATTCAACCATACATAACTCTTGCATGTGTAATCTGTGAGTTACCCGGTTGAGATTGGAGTTCAAGGGAAGTGTACTATCAATTGTATAATCTTCCAAATTGTATAGGTGTTGCATGTAGTCAGAAGAAGGCCTATGATGGATTATGCAATTCCAATTGAGGAATTTCTGTAATTAATAGGGGCTAATTCCCGAGGAAACAACGCAAGGAAATAGGGACTTGGGCACGTAGAAAATTGGTTAAGTATTGGCCAAGGCTTGTCTACGAAGCAGTGAGATAGATAGAGATAGTGCCGAGGTTGCTTGGGCTTGAGCAAAGCATTGTAATCTTCTCATATCTTCTGACTAATGCAATATACAAGTAGCAGGGGTTTTTAGCTATGGCTTTCTCAGGAAATAATTGTGTAGTGTGTTGATTGAATTCTTTTTCTTGTATGCTTCGTGATTTCACAATCGATTAATTGTTTCCGCTGATGAGTAGAGTAGATTCAAGTCTTTTGTTTTAGCATATTACATAAGCAGTTTGAATCTACAAGGAATTTCTACATGGCTCACCAAGGTTTGCTCTTACTCTTCAAGACTCTCTCTCTCTCTCTATTCTTCTCTAGTAACTCTAGTTCTCTCTTTTTCAAGTTGGTACTCTCTTTTCACAATGAACAAGTGAGTAGTAGAGAGGATGAGAGGCACACATATATAAGAAGAGCAAGGAGGTCGAATTCATGGAGTAAGTCCCATGCCTTGAGGAAAAGTTACATATGCCAAAATAGGAGTGCAACTTATGCCATAAAGGAGGTACACTTAGTAATTCATGCAATCAAGAGGGAGTACGCATGCCTTAGTGACTTGTGCCATAAAGAAGGAGAACACATGCCTTAGTAATTCGAGCCATTAAGGAGAAGTGTAACTTATGCATTAAAGAGGTGTAAGTGGAATATTTTTATGACATGTAAAAGAGTGTAAGAGGTGTGTAAGAGCATTAAAGAGAGAGAGGAATGAACACTGAGAGAGAGAGAGTAATGTATCATTGAATGAGAGAGTTCGATTTGCCATCAAGGAGAGAGATGTGAAGTGGCATGATTGAGTGCCAAGTAAGAGAGTTGACATGTAATTCCTCTTTAGATAATATTATAGTATCATAAGTGTAATAATAATATTGATGATTAAAATAAAAAATTAAACAATTTAGATTGATTAAGGATAAGTTAAGGTGATTTTCCATCATTTGTACATGATTACCAATTGAAGCAAGGTGACTCACTAATTTTGGGAAGTCATGGTTGCAATGATAGACATGGCTTTTTGTATTTAGAAAGTCACTTTAGAATAGTCTGAAATGAAATTTTATTAAAGGAAATTGGTCCCTTAGCTGCCAATTTTCAACACTCGTCTTAGCTAGAGAGGAATTTCTTTTTGAGCAAGGATCTTTGTAGTCTTTGCTTTGGAACAATGATGGTACAATCTAATGAAGAAGAATCATCAAAAGGGAGATTCATCCATCATTTTGTATTCAGTTGGGGGGATTACCACTTCCCAACATATGACAAGGATCTCTCACAACCAAGTCTCATCTCTGCTTGGGGGGATAACCCACTTGTCAAGGATCTCGCACAACCAAGTCTCATCTCTGTTTGGGTGGATAACCCACTTGTCAAGGATCTTGCATAACCAAGTCACATCTCTGCTTGGGGGGATAACCCACTTGTCAAGGATCTCACATAACTAAGTCACTTCTTTGCTTAGGGGTATAACCCACTTGACGAGGATCTCACACAAGCAAGTCTCATCTCTGCTTGGGGGGATCCACTTGTCAACACATGACAAGGATATCACACAACCAAGTCTCATCTCTGGTTGGGGGGATCCACTTGTCAACACATGACAAGGATATGACACAGCCAAGGCTTATTATCCACGACCATCCTCTTTAGGAAGGGTCACAGCCGTCAGTCCAAGCTGCTCTCTGAAAACCAAGAACTTCCCTTTCGGTAAAGGCTTGGTAAGAATGTCGACGATTTGGTCATTAGCTGCCATATGATGGAGGCTTGCTGCTCCTCTCTGCACCATATTGCTGCTCCTCTTTGCACCATATCCCGGATATAGTGATATTTAGTCTCAATATGCTTGGACTTGTCATTGAACATGAGATTTTCTGCAAGTTGAATCCCACTCTTATTGTCACAGTAATTTACTGTTGTGTCCATAACATGCTCAAATAACTCTCCAAAGAGCTTCCTTAGCCATACTGCCTTACAGTTAGCCATGTTAGCGACAATGTACTTAGCTTCAACCATGCTAAAGGCTACAAACTTTTGCTTTCTAGCCATCCAAGATATCATGGTAGATCCTAAGTTGAAGCAACACCTAGATGTGCTTTTTTTGTTAGTAAAGTTACCAACCTAATCAACATCAGAGTACCCAAGTAGTCTTACATCTTCGACAGTATATTTCAATACAAGATTGATGGTCCCAGGCAGGTATCTCAACACATGCTTTATAGCAATCCAGTGTGCATGAGATGATTTAATCATATATGGGCTCAGAGTATTGATTGCAAAACATATGTCTGATCTAGTGTTCACTAAAAACATTAATGCCCCATTCAGTTATCGATACTCAGGAGGATTTGCCAAATCAGGACTTACAACTTGACCACACAACTTCTTGAGGTTTATTTCCATTAGAGTATTCATGGATTTACATTCAGTCATACCAAATCTTTCTAGCAGCTTGACAACATATTTTCCTTGAGGAAGAAAAATCTCACCAGTTTTCTGCCATACTTCAAGACCTAGAAAGTAGTGCATCAAATGAATCTTTCATTTCAAATTCAAAGGATAACTCCCTCTTACAGTTGAGGATAAGAGGTTCACCACCGGTCTGAAATAAATCATTAACATATAATACCAAAATCAAAGGCATACTGGGATTGTCTTGAAGTAAAGATTTGGATCAACATTACTTCTAGTCAAACCAAGCTTCATCAAGAAGCTAGCAATGCGAGCACACAAGCTCTTGGAGCATGCTTCAAACCATAGAGTGACTTCTTCAGTGCACACACGAGTTTTCTGGTCATGTACTTCAAAGCCTTGTGGTTGCTCCACAAATACTTCTTCCTTGAGGAAGCCATGCAGAAAAACAATCTTCACATCCATTTGGTGAAAGGACCATCCTTGGTTAGCAGCTAGAGCCACAATAGATCAGATGGTTTTATAATGCGAAACATGTGCAAATATTCTATCATAGTCTATTCCCTCTTTCTTAGAGAACCCTTTGGCCACAAATCTAGCTTTATATTTTTCATTACTGCTATCAACGCCATGTTTAATTTTATACAACCATTTAGAAGACACAACAAATTTACCTTGGGGTCTTGGAACCACTTTCCATACATCATTATGAATGATGGACTCATATCCTTTAGCCTTTGCATCTTTCCACACTTGAGCCTTCGCAACTTCTTCAAAAGTGCATGGTTAAGCTTGAATAATGTTTCTCATGGCTACAACATATCCTTGGAACCGACATGGTTTCTTGCTTTCTTTGAAGATTCTTTTGGGAGCAACATGTTTATCAACATCTTGAAGGGTGTGACGAAGCCATAAAGCTCACCTTTTAGCACGAGGATCACATGGAGGAGGATCCAAAGGACCATGGACTCCATGGGTTCATCAACATGATCAATATCAGGGTCAGGATTTTCTTATATCTCAAATGAGGACGAAGAGGAGTGCCTCTTTCCTTTTCAAGGGCTGCATCTTTATCAAATGTTACATCCCTGCTAAACTCTATATTTCTTTGTCCAGTTACATATATTCTCTAAGCTTTATAATTTTCACAATAACCAACAAATGTACCTTTCTTACCTGAAGCTTCTAGCTTGTTCCTCTTTTCTTTTGGCACGTGGAAGTAGACAAGGAAGCCAAAGATCCTCAAGTGCCCAACCTTGGGTTTTTCTCCAGAGAAGACTTCTTCTTGAATCTTGTTTTTTAGGGCGCAATGAGGAGATTTATTTTGAACATAGACAACTATGTTAACAACTTCTCTCCATAGCAGGGTTACTTGGGAGCAGGAGCGACATTTTCAGAAGCTCCCGGTTTGGGAGCGAATCCCAAAGCGTTTTTTATA
>APFE031346996.1:0-70829 GCA_000404065.3 Pinus taeda
TACGCCGGAAACGTACCTCGGTTCGGTTACTACATCTTTCTTTGTCCGATTCCTTCCACATTATTGGCCTACGGGTTACACTCGCGCTAGATTGATGAAGGATTCCTTGATGCCTTCCTTCTAGCGGATCTTTCCCTATCGACTCCGACTCATTGCTCTGGGGCAAAGATCTAGAGTACATTTGGCAGTACCTTGGGGTTTGCAGTCATTAGTGGCAGATCCTTCGCTATCGACAGTGGGAAACCATCATTGTCTCCTGATCGATAGATTCTTACAGGTGTTCGAATTCAGCTCATTTATTCACACTTGTTAGTTTGTACTGGGTACCTTGACGCTCATTATCATTATCGGTGAGTAGTCTCGCGTTTTAAAGGTATACATCAATGAACGGTAATCAAATGATTTCTCACATGGTCGACTTCAAATAATTTATTCCCATGCTGTATAAATATACCACGATGGTCGGTGAAGACCTCAGGTTGTATCAGCATTCATTGGTTCACTTGACAGTTGCTCCTGTTGCTGCTAGTTGATACCACTCCAACTTATATGTTGCAGTCATTCATGGTAACATTTTATATGCTGGCACCTGAGTTTGCAGTGTAGTACCATCTTATTCCATCATGTTCATTTGGTACTTTGTGGGATCAGTCTTTGATATCAATGATCCGCTTCATCCTTCAGCATCATTGACATTCTTATATGTGATATTTAGAAATGTACTTGTTCGATCATGATCAGATGATCCATTATGTATTTTCCAGTTTTTTATACTTGTATACTTAGTGGATCTGCTTGTACTTGATATGTGGACATGCTTTACTTTATCTGAGCATGGGTATGCCCACCTTAGACTGTGTTTCTTTCTGATCTCCTTTTGTGGCTTGGCAGGCTGAACCTAGTGAAGTCCTTCTCAGTTTTTGACAGATTTCCTTTCCATGGACTTGCTTAATACATTTCGGCCATCATGTACCCCTTCTAACCTCATATATTAGGGGGCATCTGTTATAGCTCTAAATCTCATTCTTGATGTTTTTGGTGCTGCACTCATGGCCTAGGGAAACCCCTCCTTCCAGAATTGGTCCAAAAACTTAAAAAAATAGTGTTTTACTCCCTATACACGACATTTCCCTGAGCTAAATGCATGTGTACGCGGGTCTGTGTATACCCAACCTGCGTATATGTCTTAAAACAATTAAAAAAATTAAAGATCCTTAATTTCGGGCGAAGTCCACAGGTTTTACCTGTTGATTACCTATGAGTGCCCGTGGCCCAACTGTTCCCAACGAATTCCCAACTAAAAAACTACTTTGGGAGAAGTATAGAAAGGCTTCAATGGGAAGGCCTAAGGGAGGAGAGAAGAGAGAGAAACATCACTCTACTGAAATTATCCTTGACCAGGTTTCAAGATCCTTGTGCTTCCAGCACTTCCCCCATTTACAGGAAACCCTTGTTTCCTTGTGTTATGATGACTTTCTACTACTTAGGATATCATGGAGTAAGTCATGGAAGGAGTTTGTTGAAGGCTTGAGACTGGACGAATCCGGAGGATGGTTCCGCTTGGAGCCTATGAAAGGACGACTCAAGTGAAATCATTCCTTTATGTACTTTAGTTATCTATAATAAAAGAATCACTTGTCTTGTTCCTGATATAAATCTTCTTCATGTTTATGATATCAATGTTATGATTCACATATGAATGGTTGTTTTAATTGTATAACTAACTACCTTTTAATATGTTATGAAGATGATTTCTTTATGATTCTTGGTCAATATACTGCTATGCTTTCTTGAATTAATTGTTTTGCAGGTTGAAGAAGCAAAAGGAACTCCAAGAGGGTTTGGACCTCGGCAGATCTTCCCAAATGAAGGACCCCTAGGTGCACCTCTATTCGTTTAGTTTTTTTATATTAGCATCATGGCTATGTGGAATGTGTGTTTCTCTGTGTAGATAACCTCTGATCTGCTAGGGTATCAACCCAAGACCCTAAGGGAATTTATCCCTTAACAGTCTCACAACTTAGGATAGATTCTAGGATCTACTGGTTTGGTTCTGAAACGGAACAAGGATCATCCATGAAGGAAATGATTACATCATCTTCCGATTCCATTTTCAACTGAAGGGCCTATCCAGTAGTGAGGACTGGTCTCACTTCTTCATCTTCCATTTCAGCCTCTACCGCAGATATAGGTTTCTTGCCACCTGCTCGTTTTATGGGTGGATTTGGTTATGCTGGTGGATATAACACTAAATTCTTAGTGTTATGTCCATTAGAAATAACCATATTTCCCGAGCGACACCCAATGTAAGTGTCTGCGGTGGCCAGTCATGGTCTACCCAAAATCAAGGGATGATCGCCCACTGAAGATTGTGTATGTAATACCAGGAAATATATGGGGTAATGCTATGGATCCACTGAAATTGTCACATCTTCCAACTTCCCTATAGGTTTGACTGTAGATCGATCTGCTAGTTCCAATACTTTAGGTGTATGCTTCAAATTGTGAAGACCTAACGCATGCATGGTTTCAGTAGTGATGACATTGATGGCAGCACCTAGGTCTTCTAGCACATTTGGAATCTCTACCCCATTAATCTGTACTATCAAAATCGGGTTCCCCGTATCTCCATATTTCACCGACATTGATTTTCCCATCATAAACTCTGATAATTTTCCCATAACATGTATAGTGAGGGGATATTTAGTCTTCTTGGTAGGTTACTTTGAACAATATTCCCTAAGAGGCTTTGCATATATTGGCACATCCTTCATAGCTTGTAACAAGGGAATTTTAACAAATAAGTTATGCAATTCTCCTAATAAATCAAATTCAGCTTGAGGGCTTGGTTTACTCATAAGTAGTCTCTCTGGGTAAGGTGGTTCAAATTGATGTTTTTTAACAGGAGGCGCCTAGTTTCTATCAATTTGTTTTGGCTCTTTACTAATCAGTTCTTCCTCCTTACTTTCACTATCAAGTTGTTCAATGATAACTGGAGGAGGTTGGATGTTAACTGTCTGACCTGATCGCAGATTCATTTCATACAACTCTGCAGTGGAGATACTATATGAAGGCAGGTTAAGAACATCAACTTGATGAGCTCCCTTATTTTTAGGATTAGGGTTAGGTTGCATTGGAAGCTGAGGATGGGTAGGTTGGTTACCATGAGGCACATTGGAGGGTAATTGGAGCTGCTGCTGAGGTATCTACTGAGGTAACTGCTGAGGAAACTAACTAGGAGGGGACCCTTGCCAAGTTGGAGCCCATGAAGAGTTCATACTGGCTTGAGGGTTCCACTGCTGCCAAGGTGGATACTGGTATTGCGGCCACATGGGGGGATAAGGGATGGTCTAAGGATTCATATTGAAATTATTGAAATACTGAGATGGATCCGGGTACATACCTTGATTTCCCATTGGTGGTCGAGGTTTCCATGGCTTCCTGGATGCCATGAGGTACAGTTGCTCTGTGTCCTCCCCGGTTCCTTGAAATACTGCTTTCATGCCTGGCAAGGAAGGGCATGAGCTTGTCGCATGATTGAGCTCATAGATCGCACATTCCTCAATGGACTTTAGCGGGCATTCCCTTCCCAGGTGCTTCTTCCTGCACTTCGAACAAAATATTACCATGGTCTTTTCCAGCTCTACCTGCTTCTGTTTTACTTGCAGAGTGTCCATCTGTGCTGATAGGGTGCTAAGGATATATGTCCTCAAGTTGTCTAGCAGGTTTCTGATTTATGCTTTTGTAACACCCCCGCTAGATCCCTTCGCTGATCGGATCCCAAGATTATTCCTTGCAAGCCCCCTCGAGCACTGAAAACATAAATTGCAAATATTTTCAAATGTCTCCTTGGAGATGTCTCCCTTTCCCACAATGTTCAATAGCTCTATCGAGTCCTCTCGAAAGGATCAAAGGAGGATAATCTTTAAAATTTCCTTATCCAGGGTAGAATGACTTTACCTCTGTAAGGTGTACTTGAACCTTTCCACACAATCTTCCAATATTTCATCTTCTTTTTGTGTGAACTTGAAGAGTTCCTCCTTGATGTTCTGGGATTTACAGTAATCTTGGTATTTCTCTAGAAAAACTATTCACATATCATCCAATGTGGAAATGGATTTTCCTCCAAGGCCCATGAACCATCACAGAGCCATTCATTTTAGTGTAGAAGGGAAAATTTTTAACTTTTGGGCATCTGTTGTGTAGTCATACACCTGACACACTATGTCAAACTCAAATAGAAATGTGTCGGGGTCTTTTGAAACGAGCCCATGAAAGTTTGGTAAGGTTTCCAATGGAATAGGCTTTGTAGGAATGCTAGATTTCAGATCCCCAATCGAAAAATCGATGGTGGAGATTGTGGGAGCCATAAATATCTTCCAATACTCGTTGGGGATTTCAACAGGCTCTGTGGAGGGTGGCTGAGGATTATTTACTACTGGAACTCGAGTTTCTTTAGCAACATTTCCTTGGTCTCTTGGTGATGCAAGTTTTCCTCATTTCCTTCTCCTGAGGCCCGATGGCTTGACCCCTCAGCTGCAACTTCCTTTCCCTTACTGGAGCAGTCTGATCCCGTCGATGTTCTACTTGCAATTTCTTCCTCTGCTATCACCAACGCAAGATTCTCCGGATCAGGTCTATTGCTAGATATTTCTTCCACTGCTAGAGGAACTTGTTGTGTTGAATCACCAAAGAATGTCATAGCTAGCACTGGTTGCTCCACTGATTGTCCCTCGAACTTCACTCTCCTTGTCCTTGGTCCCACAGCTACATGAGAGGATGCTTTTGATTGAGCCTTTGCTATGATCTATTGGATATACGTTTTTTTCCCAAATCTGGTCCTCCCCTCTTTGGGGCTCTCCCTCTACCCCTCTTATTTTATTCTTTGTTCATACAAAAGTTGGTATGATGGAGGGTCTTGGTATGAACCTATAATGCTTCAATCTTGGAGTAAGGTGTCAAAGGACCATTCCTTCCCCAAGATGAAAGAACTCACCAAAATAAAGGCAGCTAACGAACCAAAAATCTAGGGTTTTAGGCCTGGAGCAGGGCATCAAAGGACTCCTCCCTCCTTGGGACAAGAACCAGAAACAGACACATGCCACAAGAAGCCCTGATACTTCCAAATCTAAAGCGAGGCGTCAAAAGACTCCTCCCTCCCTAGGGTAAAAGATAGGGTTTTCCCAAAAAGAAAACACACAAGCATTGAAAAGAAATAAATCTTACTCAGGGCCTGTAGCAGGGCGTCAAAATACTCCTCCCTCCCCAAGACAAGAGAATGGCCCAAAATTAAACAGAAAAGAATAAATAAACAAGTAGAAAGAATACCTACGCTCAAGACCTGAGGCAGAGTGAGAAAACTCGTTCTCTCCCCAGGACAAGAGATTGACCCTCTAGTTGGTTTGGATCATTGTTTGCACCTTGTTAGCCTCCCCGAAAATGGTGCCAAAATGTTGGGGTCCAGGTATGAAGGATTTATTAACCCTATTCCAAGATTAATTTATTAATCCGAGTGCGTATCCTTTCAAGGTAACATGCAAGATATATGCAGGGGCAAACGCGTAATCTGTTCCCACCAAGGGTTCGTGGTTTAAGATTCAAAAAATGGTTGTAAGATTAAACTAACTACAAAACTTCAGAAATAATCATAAACAGGAAAGAACCGTAACAACAAGCATAAACTATTAAATGACACACACAAAAATATGCAGCACCTGATTAGAAGAGCGGGCCCAGCTCTCTGATCAGGGTTGCATTAATCACGGAGAAGATTGGAGCAGAAAAATAGATGGTATTTTATTAATCTGTAACAGGTGATTACAATAGCGATGGGAGAACCCCCATTCATAGGAACAATTTGCATTTTGTACATAGCGAGGGTGATTAATAGATCTCCCTGAAACATGGTAATGGCATATTCAGAATGTACATCAGTTGGAACAGCACCATCATTAGATGTCCAAGATAGAAAAAAGTTCCAAGAATAGTTCTAGGGAATCGTGACTCTAGTTGCGCGACCTCCTTATGGTTGGTTGTTACCAGATCTGTTGAGAGATGCTGAAGCGAGGGTTCCTATTCTCCAAGCTGCGGTCAAACATATGTTTTAGTACCACGAATAGATAAGACTCCATGAATTTACTTCATTAATTAAAATATTCCAATTGGACAAGTCAGGGGTATTTACCTTGTAGGTTTAGCGTAACAACATAGGTAAATGAGTACAAAAAGGTCAAAAAGGATAATATAAATGGACAGAAAGATGGCCCATTTTGGTACCCAGCATGTTGTATGTGCTATCTATTCACCTTGTGTTTATGACAACCAAATCCATGTGGACTAATCTGCCAGAATCTGTGCATGTCCTGTTGTGTTGTGTTTCTCTAGAAGAGTTGGGACTATTCCCTTTCAACTTGAGACTCACTTCCAACCTCTCCCTCTGTAGTGAAATAACTTTGACACAAGTGACACTAAGCACTCACCAAGCACACAAGCCTCTTTGTTTGAAGACAAAGTAAACACCTCTCATGTGCTGACAAGCAAGAGCTAAGGAAAATATTTAAGATAATGGAAATCAGGCCATCGTATTGGATGGGACTCCTACAGCAAACAGTGTGAGGTATATTTGGGACTTCATATTGAGGAGATCCACTGAATGTTGGTGGGTCCAACACCATCAACATTTTTGGCGCTAGAAGGATGGTCAGATGACAATATGAGTCCTCACATCCTATTTTGAACCTTCACAAATCTATCATGGATATCATTTTAGTCCACCCTCCGCAATGTCTACCTGATGCACATTCCTTTGAAATCACAAAGGAGTTTTTTTAAGCACTTATCTGAACTCACGTATGATGGTGAAGGTGAATTGGCCTAGCCTGAGCACTTACATGACTTCCTTTCATTATTGGAGGATGCAAAAGAGTTTCATGAAGTTGAGGTTACATTTTTCTTACAATCACACTTTGCAAATACCTATAACGATGGTGCCACAACTTGTCTCACAATTGTGTGCACTCATTTAAGCATTTCAGTTATCTAATCGAATCTATTTCCCATCATTTTGATCTTGAAGCTCTTGACTAGAAAATTCTGAAACCATGGAAGGCCCGGCATGAATAGCCTATGGTTTTTTGGTAGTGCTTCCATCTACTCCAGTTTGAAGATTCGAAAAACCAGATGAAATTCCAATATCTCATCGACAGATTTGAATATTTCCTTACCAAATCACTCTGTCCCAAAATGAAATTAAAATTCAAACCTTGCTCAACATACTTCGATGATGGAGTTGCTAAAACACAAGAAGACACAGTTTTTGTCACAAGTGATTGTCCGCCTCCCCCTCATCAAATAGCTCCACCCCCATAGAGTGATGTGGGATAACATGCACACACGTCTATTCAAATGTCACATCCTCCCACCCTCACTACTCTTAATTTCTTCACAAATTTGGTTGGGAAGCCCATGGGTTGTCACATGCATTTGTTACCTCAACCTTTGTCCGGATTGCACTGTCTTATTCTTCTGTTGTAGACTTTACACTTGTGGTGAATAAGGATCAAGCTATTGACAGAGTTGATGGTGCATAGCCAACCTGAGCTATAATTTATGAAGAGCATGACTGATCATCTGGGCATGAACCCGCAGTGAAGGATAACCTCCTTCTATCTGCACCTCCTCCACCTTTTCCTGACATCTTTGATGGTATCTCTGATTTTCCTTGTGTAAATCCATGCACAGATGCATCTACTTCGGATCATTCACAGAACACACCTGATGTCAGTCCATCAATTTATAACAGAGAGGACAAATCTTTCATGGAGAATCCACTTGAATTTTCATCTAATTTTTCCAGAAACGTAGAGGGTGAACATTCTTGTTTCTCATCTACTCCTTTATATGATTCATCAAATCATGAGGATGGTGACAAAAATCCTGAATTTTCTGATCATGGTTGTTGTGATCTTTGTACTTCTTCATTTGATCACGATGTTGATTCACTCATTTTTAATCTATCTAATCCAATGGTTTGCAATGATCTATCTATTGACGGACTGAAAACCCCGCAGGTTGTCAAGGCACTTCAGCCTAAGCTGATGGTTATGTTAGGCTCTCATTGTCCTGAGGTTAGTTCCACTTCCGATCATAAAATTTTTGAAACACCCAATGCTCCTCATCACTCGTATGTGTAATTTTTCATTCACAACAAGCACACTTGCAAGGTGTAATTTTTCTCTTTTTCTCATGTTTTCTTGTCTGTCACAGTCAATAGAATGCATATGCATATCATCTATATGTAATGTGTCAGAGCACCATGGTAAGTCCATAGAGTGTTTGTCTTGTGCTTTCACTCTTTTCTTTTATGTGGATGTGTTTAAACTCAGAGTGTGTTGGTATTCATTGTTATATCTTTCATGTTTGTTGGTTCGCTTGGCTGCACTTTTCATGAACCATGCCTTCACCAACATGGACTAGCCAATGCGCCGGTGGATGCATTGGAAATATGACTTCATGTGAGTAGGCCCATGAACTATTTAGGGTAGGAGTAGGAATAGTCTTTGCTTTTTTCTTTTCTTTGATTTTTGGTTTGCATGTTTGTTTTCTTGCTTACTTGGTTTGGTTTTCTTGCTTGCTTTCTTTGCTTACTTGTTTCACTCTCACTTTACTTCTTGTTTTTTCTTTGCTTTCCTGTACCCATAGGCTAGCCTCTTGTGAAACCGTGTTTGGCTCTCAAGACAAGCTGGGAAAATCTACGATGACTTGTATAGCTATCAAAATCTGGTTATCTGTTGTCCTCTCTCTTTATGAATAACTTGTTCTCTTTAGTCAATGATGCCTTGATGGAAAATGCATTCTATTCATAATGAATCTTAGTGAAAATAGAAGGCTTGTGCTCTAACTAGTACCACCTACTCTAGTCGGTTGTTTTGGGTTAACCCTTGTCAACTCAGTTAAGTAGAGTAAGGTGAGGGGGGAAACCTTAACGAGTATGTCAGAGGTAGACATAACATACTTCTCTAAAGGAAAAACCTCTTTTTGTCTCAATAATTCAGGATCCCTCTTTCGCCTCTGTAATAAATGAGTGCCTATGCACATTCCTTGAAAAAATATTTGAAAAAAAAAATGAAAAATGAATAAGGTGAAAGAAGAGAAAGGCTTCCTACATAGAGAGGTGATGCAAGTAACTCCGTTGAGGCATTGATCGCTGAAAGCGGATCAATGCTCGTGTTCCTGTGTGACTCCATCGAGGTACTATCTAGGCCTACTGTCTGCGAGGCAACACCAGAGATTAAACTTAAACTTTGACAGTTATATTACTTGTGCATCAATATACCCCTCATCCCCAATCGAAATAACTAAGTTGACTTAGCTTGGAATGTGCATTGACCGATCAAGAGAATGGTAGGGACTACATCTTTCACAAAGCTAGTGCAGAATCCATCACGATCGAAGAATCAAGCAATACTTCCGGAAGGGTTAGACTTGCTTTTTAGGAAACAAGGTCCATTCAGAGAGCTAGATTTCTACTAGTGTGTCGCCAAGTGTTGTCTCATCTACAACCACCCTCCAAAATTTTGGCTTGCATGAAAATTTCAGAGCCTATCTTGGATCCTGTGATCAATCATCCTTGGTCACTTATTGGTAAGCTGATGACTTCAAGCTACCCTCCTTGATCCTAAGAGTTGTCTGTGTTCTCATCTTTATGCAACATGTGTCATTTTTGGGCATAGGAGTCATTGTTTTTCATGAAAAGGGAATGTTGTTTTGCTTCAAGGGAATTGTGTACATATGAGTGGTCGTCATCACATAAACATGTTTCATTCTCACTTCATGCACTCTTGTCATGAAGGTTGTTGCATCAAGAAAATTATGTCTTATGCATTCCGGGTGGTCTATGTCATGTCACTAAGTGTTCGTGTGCGATCACAATCAAGTCCTATCAATGTTTACATATGTTTCACTGATCTCACACTTATCTATTTTCCCAAGTAGCCTGGCCTCATCCAACTTCCTAGAACTATGCGCTTTGCTTCTGCAACCTTCAAGCTTCCTCCCTTGCATGTTGAAACCTCACAGTGTGTAGAGACCCCAACCTCCCTTTCCTACTGAAACTTCACAGCCTGCAGAGACCCCAACCAACACTGCTCTCCAAAAATGCATAGAGCAATTAGGAAACCATCACTGCTATCCAGAAATGCAGAGAGTAGTCCGCGGCACTACACTCAGAAATTGCGTAGAGGTGTCCTCCTAGGACCCCCATCCTGTAGCAATGTCATGTGCCTCAAAATTGGGCAGTGTTTTCCAAGTTGCCTCGTCTGTCTTGCATGCAGAAATTGCATAGAAGAGCTTCCCATGGCCTCATTCCGGTAGTCATCACTGTCCACTGAAATTGTGCAGATCTACCTCTCAGTGACTATAGGAAAAGGTAACATGTTGAAATCACTTCCAAGGAGTTGAGGAGAAGGACCAATGAACCGGGTAATGGAAAATATTAGCACTGCATGAAAACTCTATCGGATGCATGATCATCTTGAGGGTAACTATGGTAAGTAAAGAATTGCTTTTAATTGTCATGTCATCATGTCCTTAGTAACATGCATGTGCGCAAACACTAAAAGTCATTTTATGTGTTTCTTCTACATGTCTTTCTTCCTTTTCACCTTTTTGACCAACTGTTGTCTTCAACATGTGATTTTTATGTCATGCTTATAACCTCATTCTGGTGATGTTGAAGGTTATGTTTGAGTTGTGATCCTATGTAAACATTTATCACACTCACACACGATGTTGTAAGCATTGTCATGCAAGTGTCATCATAGTCGTCCAACTGTCTATCTCAAGTGTAACACTTGTCGCCCACACCCATCGGTCAGTCACACTGAGTGTATGTTGTCTTGATGGTTTGAGATGTCTTTTCGTTGAGTCATGTTGAGTGTGTGTTCCCAAGGTGATTCATGCACAAGTTCACTTTCTCACACACTTAGTCATTTTGGTGAAAATTTATTGACCGGACCACCCCCCAATAGACAGACCTCCGCTGGGCTGCACTGTGCAATCTCAACCCTCATTGATCATGTACTACTGCCCAGAATTGCAGAAATATTGAAGTTGCCTCCTAGGTAGTCTGCACTGCCCAATGTTGGATTCAACCCAACTGACTATCACCTAGAACAACATAGATGTTTCTTGGTAAGCCATCTCAATCTGCGTTGCCCATAAGAAAATATATCGAGTCTCTAGCTGGTCAACCGAAGAGTTTGTTCGGGCAATGACCCCAGGCCTCACTCCAAAAAATTGCAAAGAATCTGCCAAGCATGCTCACCTCTACTGACTGAAGAAATTTCACAGACATACTGGACAGACACCCACTACCTGTCACTGCACTATCCTCAAAATTTGCATAGTTCTATCAGCCAATCACCTTGTTAGTCAGCCTACTACTCCTCCTGAAAACTGTGTAGTTTTCATGGGTTGTCTCCCAGCTACCAAGCATCCCACTGTTTCTAGGAAAACTAGTGTCTTTTTGAACGACTATCCCTCTAGGTTTGGCAGGTATGCTAGAAACAACAGTTTAAAGCAATTCATGATTTCTTCTATGTATAATAGATAAGAGAAAGACAATGGAACCAACTTGGAACTTCCTCTTAATCCCTTGCTTGATCTCTCTCGCCCCTGACAGAGCTCGCAATTCCTCCCTGTACTTATCCCGCTTGGAGAGTACTTGTAGAAGCATAGTAGCAAAGAAACATCAAAGAATCTTCATCTATTATATCATAAACATTACAGAATCAGATATATAATGAACATACAATCGCATTCACAAATGATAACATTCACAATTGCACAATCATATGGAAGAAAACTTGAAGAACATTATTAAATAGAAGGGAGAATTACAACCCAGTTGTCTGATCCAACATCATCCTCCCACCATCAATCCCTCTTCACCTCATGAAATAGCAAGATCACATCAACAATACAATGCTCTTTCCTCAAATACAAACTATCAACACTTCCTTGCAATTCACAATATTCCAGCCTCTGGATCTCTTAGATGAGGGATCCATTTATAGATGTGTGCAAGGGTGTGAGTCATCTATGGGGTTTTGATTAGTGTCATTCCACTTGTTACAATTGGTTGCACTTGGAGATTTCTTGGATCTCTTTACTCATCCCTAGGCGAATTCAGAGAGGCAAGTGTCATAGGAGAAGTTTCTAGAAGATTCCATGAGCAACCACCTAGCAAACTGTCTTGGACATTTGTCCATCCTCGCCCATCGCACCGTATAGAAGGCCCAAATAGTATACATGACACCTGAGCAGTGTATCACTCAGCATGCATCACACCTGGCCAGTGTAGCAGTCAGTATGGTTCAGTTTAGGCCACTTCTGGATGGCTTTTCAGGTGGAACTTTTGGGGAATGATGTAATCAAATGACCATGTTCTTTTAGGGTATGAAACAACTCTTTTAGGGGTTGATGAGCCCTAGTTTATCGACATATAATATTGGGGTTGAAGTGACCAAATATGTCTATAACAGTTTCCCCCTAAAGCATGAAGTCGTAAATGTTGATGTCGGGTGAATTGCTTTATCATGAGGATTGGAGGTTTCGAACTGGAAGGTGACCTGTATAAGATACAATACAATACATCATCATAATATAATTTTTTATGATCTAGCTGAGGTAGGCATTCCCATGCTCAGGTTTATAAATTATTTTCATGTACATAGATCAGATAATCATCGGTAGACGCAGATTGATGGTTCTTCAGATGTAGAGTCATCATCCTTGGTTTGGATGACCATCTTTGCAGCGTCTTTGTACATTTGATGTTTTTATATCCCTGAATATATCACAGCCCATATGGATGAAACTAGATTTGGGGTCTTCAAACTAGTTCAATCTTCGCCTGATGTACAAGTCAATCCATGTGAAGAGATGTTCTGAAGTCGAACATGGAAAGACATCGCCTGATTACCAGCCAATAATGTGAGCTGTTAACAAACACGAGAGGAATCACCGATAATGATAATGACCTTCAAGGTACTACAGTAAAATTCACGTGGTGTGAATATATGATGCAATGTCGAACACCACGCAAATTATTTTGGTTGAAGGTCATTGATGTCAACCTATCGCCGAAAATGAGAAAATTGCCATTAAGGTATGCAAGCTTCAAAGCACTGAAAGGGGTGTTTCTAAGTCAACTTCTTGGATAATGAGTTGATGTCGAAAATAAGTGACTTATCATAGGAGGGCCTTAATGTATCCCACATCTATGACACGAAATGAAGAAAATGATTTTCTGGAGGTGAAAATGATTTGACGACACAAGGTTC
Organism: Pinus taeda; assembly: GCA_000404065.3. Classification (NCBI taxonomy): domain Eukaryota; kingdom Viridiplantae; phylum Streptophyta; class Pinopsida; order Pinales; family Pinaceae; genus Pinus; species Pinus taeda. Next base: position 13,344 of record APFE031346996.1, read on the forward strand.
AGGAATGGCAGTCATGGAAAATGAAGGTTGAAGGTATTGCAGTGGATGAGGCATTAACTGGATTGTGGTTTCTCAACTGAATAACTTCTCTTGAACATGTCAGTGAAACTGAGATGGATTTGTAGTGTTAACCCCCAAAAATGGATGGTATGGAAGACCAATGGTGAGATGAACGGTGAACGAAATAACCCAACCCAACTCAAACACACAAATGAAGTGAAAGTGTCATGTTTAAGAGCGGCCTGCTACCATAAAGTTTTCAAGTTTTCTTCGCTTTTTCTCCAGTCATTGCTGACCAGTACCTCTTTATTTTTGTCAATCTTGGGGAGGATAACATATGCTTGTTCTATAATTTTCCCTTCGGGCAAACCTGTCACTATGTTTTAATGAGTCTAACGACAATGAAACTCGGTCTTGTCTATAATGGACAAGTTTGTTGCTATTGTTTTAACTAGTTTAATGACAAGGATAACTTGGTCCTTTTCATGATTAGAGAGTTTCAAAAGGGATGAAAAGGAAACTCCATAAGTTATTTTTCGTAAGATAATCCCTTAGGTCCGAAAAAGATTAAAATAATACAAAAGGGATGACTTTTCCGATCACTTTAACGAGCCAAAAAAGACAAGTGCTAGAACATTTTCATGAGATAATCCCTCAGGTCCGAAAAAGATTAAAATATACAGGAGGGATGGCGCTTCCAATCACTTTAACGAGTTGGAAAGGCCAATTGCTCGACAATCTTTTCATATTTAACGAGTTTGAAGGGGGTTTAAAGAAGACTCGATTTTGATTTACGAGTGGTGTGTAGGGTAGCAACTGGTTCCAGGTAAGCTTGGAACTTCTCAAAACATGGTTGTTTCTGGGAAGAGGTTGGCTAATAAGACCACTCGTCACAACTATTCCTCAAAAGGGTAAACAACCAAGTGGAAGCGTATGATCGGCCAAAAAAATGGAGGTGATGGGAGGTACATAACCAAGGCTCAAAAGGTTGATAGCATGGCAATCACAGAGGTTATTTACTAAAGGTGGGTTCATTTTTTAACGATCTTGAACCGTGGGGGAACTATGCTCGGTTTTAGTTTCATTTTTACACAAGCTAGAAATGACAAAACTAAAAAGCTAGAAACAACAAAACTAAAAATCAAAAAAAGGTTTGCATGCCCCCAACCTGATGAAAAGGAGAGTCTCCTATAACCATATGGAAACTACTGAGGTTAGGCAGGATGATTTTGTCCAGAAGACAAAACACTTCCTTGGCTTCTTCTGCAGAATAGACAGAGGTGAATTGTGTGTCAGACCAATCACATAACCTACAGGGAAACTTATCTTTTTCAGTTGGGTTCATCCGCAGAATAGACAAGGGTGCATGGCCCCTAAGCTTTGTTACATTCACCAGACTGCTCATGGCAATTAGGTGGATGGAATGAAGGTTCTTTTACGAGATCAAGTGAAAGACTTGACTAGAATCTTACGAGATCTAATCAAAGACTCGACTTGGAACTTTTCTCCAAGGGTCCTTGTTTCATTTTTTAACGAGCTTGACATAAGACAAGGAACTCTGATCAGATCCTTGGTTTCATTTTTTAACAAGGTTGACACAAGACAACGAACTATCCTCCAAGACCTATTCACAACTCATAATTGGTCATGAAGGAGAGATCTGGTTCTAATGCCCCCAGTACATGATGTACAACATCACTGAATTGATCGTCAATCAATGTAGGTATGGAACAAGTTGCCACATAATTAACCCATGGCAGGGATGATACCATTGGTACAAAAGGACCATTTAGGGAAGATGGTTGACTAGGAACCATATTTGGACCAGGAAATGAAAGCTGGTCAATGGTGACAATTCTGTGTTCATGCGAGAAACAAATCACTCGAAAGAGTGTTGAAACAATAGATCCCATGTGATAAACATAGTCACGCCCAAGAATTAAATTGTAATCTAAAGGTCTTGGGACTACCATCATGTTTATATAAATGGTTTTTCCTCCCAAAGTGATAGGTAACTAAGGAAGGATCCCTAATAGTCGACTGGTTCCTTTGTTAAACCCCAACAGATTATGTGTAACAGGCATAAGCGATGGCGAGCCGAGCACTTGCCAAGTAGTTGAGGAAAGGATACTCAATGATGCACCTTCATCTATAATAGTGCCAGATACCATCATATTACAAACTTGTACTATGATTTGGAAAGGCGCATAAGAAGGAAGGTGGGAACCTGCCAGTCGATTCCAATCAAAGGAAGTGACTAGACTACTTGGAGGGGGTACCGTAGAAACGGAAGAATTAACCTCTTGAGTTACGAGAACTGGAGGATTTACCTCCTGTTTAGATGGAATAGGTAGACTGCCCCCAAGCTCATTTGAATCTAAGGAAACAAAAAGAACTTGAGTGGTATCACTTTTACTCTCTTTAGGAAAGGTATGATTAGTTGAAAGTTAAATTGGGTCAACTATTACCTTGACCTGTTGATTCTGGTCGGGTATAGACTCATAGGATTCACTTTCAGAGAGAGTGGTTTCAACCAATTGTTGATTCAAGTCAGTATATTCATCAACTAGAGAAGGATTTAGGGAGAGTTTCCTGTAACCAGATGGAAGTCGCTGCATTGAAGCAGTACGATTATCCAACACTCTTTTGGCTTCATCCAAAAAGGGACAAAGGTGAAAGGAGTGATTACCTTTACATAACCTACATGCAATCCTGATCTTTCCCTTCTGTCCATGAACTTTACTATCACTAGTTGATGGTGTGTTATCAACATGATCTCCAGAAGTTGATGACACGGGATGGTGTAAACGGGAAGACCATTCTTTAAAGGTCCGAGGAAAGTAAGGACAATTTCGATGAAAATGGTCTTCTGAACATATTATGCATGGATATTTGACTTTGTAAGACTTAATGGATGGATTTTCATTAGATGTTGCATTCAAAGCAATGGTTGCTTGGTTGCCCCCTTGCTGAATTAGCTTCTTCTTCTTCTTCCCTTCCTTCTTCTTCTTAGCCACCTGGTTACTAGTATCAATACTTTTACCAAGCGAAGAGGAAGAAGGGGAGGAAGAAACAAACGAGGAAGAAGGCAAAAGGGTCAACTTCAAGATCAACTGGGGGTTAATTTTGTCCAGTTGAAGGTGTACTAAATTGAACTAAAGAGGTTGAAAATAGCCATACTGGCAGGCTAATGGTAATTTCTGGAAGGGACAATGTAGCCATATAAGGAGCACCCATATTTCCCCAAGAAGGAAAAGGACTAGGATTCCCCTCAAAATGGATTCCTTGATCAATGGACTTTAGATTCGTCGCCATATGTCTTAACCTAAGATCAACTAAGGAACAGGAATGTTATGCTGAATTCAATTAATTTTAAAGACGCTTTGACACAACTTTGCTTTTTCAATTTTTAAGAGTTGACAAAAAGCTAAAGATGACTCTAGACTCCTTCAATTTTTAATGAGCCTGAAGTGACAAGTGCTTAGATGGACCTTTTCTTTTAAAGAGTCGAAAAGGAACGAAAGTGACTACTCTAGAAAATCTAGATAAAGGGATTACCAAACCAATCGCAAAACTTCAAAATACACCTTGGTGATAAATTAAAGAGAAATTAGCAAGGACTTATGTACGACAGTCAATCTTCCCGAATGTTGTGTTCAGTGCATTGCGATCAATAAGGCAATAGACTCAACTTCCGATGGATAAAGGATATAAGCCTATTGTGGTCTCCCAATGTATATGTGATGGTACGAGGAGCACAAGTCTGTGCTAGCACTTGTCGTATCAAGGACGAGGAATCACCCAACCTTCAATGAAAATGATAGTTACTAGTTTTTACAACGCTGGAACATGTCTCTAGCCTAGACCTCTAGATATATTGCATTAAGTTCCAAAGCATTGTTAGGTTCATTTAAATTTATTTTAAAGTTGATATTGTTTAAAGTTTGCCTTTCAATGGTTCACTGCATGATGATGATTTTGAAATTCCTAAAATGTAATCTACAATGGCAAACAATCTCTGTTTATTTTGATCAATGAAAATCCTAGTTACTAGGGAAAGAAGATTATAATTCTTTCAAACAAAGAGAAAAGAGCACATACTAGTGCATTTTCCTAAATCATTTTTTCGCACAAAAAATAAGAATGCTAAATGCAAATGCATGTAATTTTTTTTTCTCCTTAATGTGAAAAATGCCAAAAAGGAAAACTAAATGTAGCAAAGATCTGAAATATTTCTTTCAAAATGACATTTTCGACAATTTTTTCTTCAAAAGAGAAAGGAAGACTCAACGACACTTTTCAATTTTGAATAAAAAATGCTTTCGACACTTCGAATAAAAAAAAATCAAATCAAATACTTGAGGAAAAGTTCAATCGATTATCAAGGGAAGTAAGAATCCACGGCACTTCTCTTTTCGACACAAAACGACAATTACGACACTTTTTGTACCAAACCAACAAATCGATTTAAACAACTTTTCAACAAAGGATTGTAAATGATGAAAAAATACACAAAAACATTTAATAATCCTAATCTAATGGAGGCTGATCTAAGTGATGCAAGTAAGCTTCAGTAAAGAGGCATTGTTCATTTGTAGCAAAACAACCAAACATAACTGAAAACAGGTAAAAAACCCTCAATTTCTAGATGGAAAAAGAATTCAGCCAATCATCGCACCTAGGCTTCACAAAAATTGAGATGCATCACACTTACTACACTTGGGAGGTGTTATGCATACTGAGTCACAGTGGAAGACAGTGCGATGGTCCAGGGAGTGGAACTGAAATGGGTTTTGGCTCAAATCTGGAGTTGTTTTCAATGATTTAAGGTGGGTTTTGATGAACAATGTTGAGCAAAGAACAAAGGAATGTCTTGAGAGGTTACTGAGCTACTAAAAGGGCATCTAGAATGCTTGTAAGTCAAATTTTTAATTCATAAACTAAACCAGAGATTGACTGAAGCAACATTCATCTACTATGCAATTGCAGAGCAAGAGTAGTTCGAAGGATACCTGGCTAACTCTAGGTTCTGTCTATAGTTTATGAAACAAACAACAACAACAAACAAACATCTATTCGTTCCCTAGTGGAGTCGCCAATTTGTTTTAGGGAAAACTAGTGTCTTTTCGAATGACTAGCCCTCTAGGTTTGGCAGCTACCCTAGAAACAACAGTTTAAAGCAATTCACGATTTCTTCTATGTATAATAGATAAGAGAAAGACAATGGAACCAACCTGGAACTTCCGATTAATCCCTTGCTTGATCTCTCTCCACCTTGACAGAGCTCGCAAATCCCCCCCGTACTTATCCGGCTTGGAGAGTACCTGTAGAAACACAGTAGCAAAGAACCATCAAAGCATCTTGATCTATTATATCATCAACATTACAGAATCAGATATATAATGAACATACAATAGCATTCACAAATGATAACATTCACAATTGCACAATCATATGGAAGGAAACTTGAAGAACTTTATTAAATAGAAGGGAGAATTACAACCAAGTTGTCTGATCCAGCATCAATCCCTCTTCACCTCATGAAATAGCAAGATCACACCAACAATACAATGCTCTTTCCTCAAATACAAACTATCAGTCCTTCCTTGCAATTCACAATATTCCAGCCTCTGGATCTCTTAGATGAGGGATCCATTTATAGATGTGTGCAAGGGTGTGAATCATCTCTGGGGTTTTGATTAGTGTCATTCCACTTGTTACATTTGGTTCCACTTGGAGATTTCCTAGATCTCTTACTCATCCTTGGGTGAATTTAGAGAGGCAAGTGTCATAGGAGAGGTTTCTAGAAGATTCCATGAGCAACCACCTAGCAAACTATCTCGGACATTTGTCCATCCTCACCCATCACACCTTATAGAAGGCCCAAATAGTATGCATCACACCTAAGCAGTGTATCACTCAGTATGCATCGCACCTGGACAGTGTAGCAGTCAATATGGTTTATTTTAGGCCATTTCTGGATGGTTTGTTAGGTGGAACTTTTGGGGAATGATGTAATCAGATGACCATGTTCTTTTAGGGTATGAAACAACTCTTTTAGGGGTTTATGAGCACTATTTTATCGACATATAAGATTGGGGTTGAAGTGCCCAAATATGTCTATAACACCCGCTTAGCCTAGAAACTGTGTAAGGATGTCCTGCATGCCAACCTCCCAGCTCTATGAAGTTTTGGCCAACAAGCTCTCACTGCTAGCCTCCCTCGAGAATCTATGCAGTTTTCACTACCACTGTCCCCCTACTACTTGCACTGTCTCGCTATAAAAATTACGCAGATCTTCCCTCCAGCCGAGCTAGATCACGTAGACAGTCACTGCTAATCTAGATTTCCCATCCCAACCTCCTAGTGACCTCTGCGCAATTTTCATTGATAGTGTCCAAAGCCAACATCCGGACCTGAAATGTGCTCTGCGTAGTTTCAAGCCTTGTCCTCTCTCCCGTTCACCTGCATTTGAAAACAAAAGATAATGCATCATGGTAGACTATGGGATTTCTAGATTTGATGTCATCTCGTCATTAGTGATTGCAGATACATGTACATAGATGAGACATGGTGCGACGATGAATGGGATGAACAAGGAGCGCACACTATGAGACTCGTTCGCAAACATATAAACATATGGAGCATGCCACGTACAAGAGAAGGAGAGACATGCACATGATTATCAAGTGAAACTAATACCATCGAATACTTCACACACCTTGCCATGCATAGTTGAAGCTATGATACACCAAGAGCACATTCATTACTCAGCGACATTGCAGCTTGACATGGACACCACTAACAACTTGAACATACCAACTCTGTCATGTCGAGTCATGTCATGAGTCATCTCGATCATGTCACCACTGTGGGCCATACTATTGTATTCAATGTAATGTAATGTGGAAGTCCAAGAAACCCACATGTAAAGTTGAAGAGTCATGTAAGTCAAACAGTCATGAGGGAAGTCAAACAATCACAAGGGTCAGTTTCACTCTTGGCTATATACACACCTCATTTGTACATGCAAAGACTTTTCACCTTGGCTCCTCCCACATAGCCTTAAGAGTCTTTAATCTTTTCTTTGAGGAGCAAGCAGTGGTTTCAATGCCTCACTATCGGGGTTAGTGATGTAATGGTGTACGGATGTGTCTTGGAAATTTTGCTTAATTCAAAAGCCTATTAACAGGCCAGCACGTTTTCACACATGTATTGTATTTATTTGTAAGACTATTCTTGGGATGCTTGTAATTCATTTTTCTTTAACCTGTACTAAGAAATTGAACTATTTCGGTTGTTTTAGTACATATGCTATTGGAAATGTGTTTTACCAGTTGTTAATGTTGTCTCGGTTGTGTGGGCTATCCCACCAGACACTCAACATATTCATTCTTGTAAACTTGTTATAACGGCCGTCACACTCATGTGAACTATTTCGTTGGGTGTTGTGTTCACCTTGTGTTTGTGACTTCCGCATCCATGTGAACTACTCCACCAAAAGTTGCATGTCTTGTTGTGTTGTGTGTCTCTAACAGAGTTGGGATTATTCCCTTTCAACCCAAGACTCACTTCCACCCTCTCCCTCTGCAGTGAAATAACTTTGACACAAGCGACACTAAGCACTCATGAGGCACACGAACCTCACTGTTCGAAGACAAAGTAAACCACTCTCATGTGCTGACAAGAAAGAGCTAAGGAAACTATTTAAGATAATGGAAACTGGGCCATCATATCGGATGGGACTCCTACACCAAATGGTGTAAGGTCTAGTTGGGACTTCATATTAGGGAGATCCCCTAAATGTTGGCGGGTCCAGCACTGTCAACATTACAATAAACCATAAAGAAGAGAGTAACTTGTTGGGCTTGTTTGCTTACAATCATATTGGTTTTCAAGAGGGGTTTCAAATATTATATAAACTAAATGTATATGGAAGAAAACATTGAGGTTGGTTATTGGATATAGTTGAGAGAAGAATACACCATTGTTATTGTAATTGGCTTTGTAAAGAGGAAAACTTAGAAAGAGACAACCTATATTTTCATATAATAAAAATAAAGTATGATGATGGATTCCATGACCATTGAATCACAAAACACACACTACAATAATCCATGTTCTAATATTCCTAAATACATATTTTATAAACCATAGTCCATTTATTGTTATTATACTCTCGAACCATAGTACATTTAGTCTTATCATATTCTACCTTGTACTTGACATCATTAAAGGGAGTACTTACTCCACAATCTCAATCTTTATGGATAGATAACTCTTTGTAAATTATGTATATATATATATATATATATATATATATATATATATATATATATATATATATATATATATATATATATATATATATATATATATATCTTCTTTAATTTATCTTATTCAATATATATCTTTTTTCTAAAGGAATTGGCAAATGGGTTGGTCTCAAACTTGCTTGATACGAGATCATTTCCAAAAACTACCATTATAACCTCTAGGTGCCTACATATGTCGTTTCCATAGGCATAGGTGAATTGGGGGGATTTGAACCTAAAAACTTTGTACACATAACACTTCATTTTCATAGCCATCGCCAATTAAGTTTCCCCTAAGGCTCAATATTTATTCAATAAATAAAAAATACATTTTTTGTATTAAATACTTATTTATTATTATATATAAAATTCAATTAGGGTTATCTCGAGTGGTTGAGCAGAATGGTTGTTATCTTTCACACCAAAGTTCAAATCCTTGCTAGTGACATGATGAACTATAATGCCTTGATGAAATCTTAAATGAGTATATACGTGTGGGCTAGCCTAGTACCAACAACCTTACTCTAGCCATGATTCTAGCCCTCAAAGTTAGAGAGAGATGGATTTGTTTCTTTGCGAAAATTATTAAAATTGAAAATTGAAAATCATAAATTTAAAATTAGTACTAATATAAAAGTATGCTATTATAATAAAATCATTTTATAAATCACATAATCGGGAGAACAATAATGGGTCATATATTAAATTATAGACTTTGCCAGGTTAGTATCTTCAAAAACTTTGTTAGCATCCTCATAAGATAGCCATTCCTAAGTTGTCGAGATTCAAGTTTATATATATATATAGAAGTGGTGGATACTACTATTAAAATTTAATGAGAAAAGTAATTATCGCAGACGCATTTTGTCTATTGATTAGAAGGGAAAATTAATCATTTAATTGTATTTTTGATGAATACAACATCTTCTAAAATATCCCTATACTATAAATAAAATATAACTTATATAACATTATTCTATGCATTTATATTACATTTTTTACATAATTATGTCAATAGGCATTCCTCTACAAGGTTGGCTTGGGTAGATTCAATAAATCACAAAGGCTTATTTTCGTCATCCTTCTTCGAATAAAAGATTGTCATGTGGGCCTAGTCAAGTCATTGTTCATTTATCACCATGTTAACATTGTCGTTCTTGTAGGCTTCGAAGGATATACACCCTTGAACTACTTCCTAGAACCTATTGATGGTATTGGACCCGCCAACATGTCAAGGGGATCTCCCCAGCAAGAAGTCCCAATTAGACCTAGACCATTTGGTGTAGGAGTCCCAGCAATGGGTTGTAGAGCAATGCCTTGACCGCGATGTCACATAGAGGCAAGTAAGATAACTCTTTTGGTAGAAAGGGTGTGATTGCTATAGTGAGTCAAGGAAGGTGCATGAGAGGTTCCTAACACAGGTGGGTTGAGATGAGTGCGCCCCTTGGCAACCTGTAAGTGTACACAACTGGGAAGGGAACACATGAGCAAAGATACATCACTAGCAGGAAAGCAGGTTAGTCCGGCAATCCAAAGTGATGGTTAAACCAACACAATATGCAACAAGATTCATATAATTGCATATAAAAGTGTTCATACACAACTACGTAAGTTAAACAACATACATCGCTAAAGCAACCGGAAGAGTTCAAATACAATAAAAACTTATGCATGAAAACGTGCTCACTCTTATTATATAAAAAACTATAAGTTCTAATCATACAATACATCCATGTAAGCCTGTTAGCCCCAACAATGGAACGTTACAACCACATCTGCATGCTCCTCCAAAGAGATGAACTAGCTCCATGCAGTGGAGAAGCCAAGGCGCATTACAATAATGTCTAAGCTCTTTCCAAGATAGTCTTATCAGAAGCTTGGTTGACCAAAATCCTATACAATGAGTTATGAGGGAATATTTATAGCAAAGGGTGGGGTGACCCTTGACATTCCCCTTTGTGACCATTCAACTACCCTTATGACTCTTCACCTACTCTATGATTGTTACATCCACTATTGACAATTGACTTACACTTTACATGACTCAACATTACAATGCACATGTGCCCATGTGAACAAAAGGCTTGATCAAGCCAAACTAGACATCAATCTAACTTAGACAACTATAGAAGTCCAACTGCTCGAAACCCTCATGTTGATAAACAGTAACATATCGATACCAAGATCTATAGTCCTTAATAGATTCCATGTGTTCTACCATGACATCTGTCTAAAACCGGAACCTTACCTCCATAACATTCGAGTACACTGCTCGGTCTCCTCTGTCTAACTCGTCTGAAAGCACATGCAACATTGTCTTCAATGTGGTTGGACCAGCAACATACTTGTGCCTGATGTTTGCACTGATAGGCAAGTCTGGGCTCGTGGCGATGTGCATCAACTCGTCAAAGTACGGGTCAAGGTCTAGTTGGACCTGCTTCTTTATCTTTGCCTGGGTGAGATTCCCAAGTGATGGGATTGTGTGTGTGTGCACCACAACATCCATGCTCTTGAATACTCATGCATGGGAATCGTGTATGCTAGCAATGAGTTGCGGGAGGTCCTCATAGTTCTGGACCTGACTCCAGATACGTGCTTGCAGCTTGACCGCATTGGGCCTCGTCATCTTTGGCAGGTGAAGCGGGGCTCCCTTGTACTTCATCTTCCATGTTTTCATGTCATCAACAATAGCACGTATCTTCTTCAAGATGCATGATCTTCCATCACATTGTTGTTTCCATCCATTGAGATGGACGACTAGCTTGTGCACTGTACCAAACTTGTAGCGAAATGCTCTCATAATTGTGTCAAGGGACAATACTTCATCTAGTATTACCTTCTTTAGTTCAGCTTAGGTGGACATTTTCACCAAGTCTCCTCCTTGCTTGGCCACCTGTAGTTCCTTATCCATTCGCTCATTCTCAGCTATAATAAAATGAACACTTGAGCTATTCGATTCGACATCCACCCTAGTTGCATTGGCTAAGGAAGTTGGATGCTTGTGCATATCAGTCACGATCACGCATTCTTCAACTTGCACAGGGGATGTTTGATCCTCTGGAGTTGGTACTCTGTGAGAATGCACAACTCTGTGATGAGATTCGTCAAAGGAGATGTTGTGCATCTCTACTTCCGGCTTATCACCAAGGATCTCAGTGCTTCCTTGGTCATTCGAGACTTGCTCATCACTTGGATGCATTGAAGCCGGTGAGTCGACCTCTTTGTGGTGAGGCATGAGGTCAGTATCCTATTCCAACTCCTACTTCTCCATTTCCACATCCAACTGTTGAAGTGCTTGTTCTATCTCATGAAAAAATTCTTGCTCCTATGATTGTTCACCCTATTCTCCCGATGCTAGATGTTCAGATAAATCAACTACTTGTACGGGCACTACTTCAATTGTCTGCACATGTTGCGCCCCCTGCTGTATGTGTTGTTGTTGTGTTTCCCTCTCATGTTTGTGCAGCTCTTGTTCCTTTCATAGTTTCTCCCTCAGCTCATGCAACTCCTTCTCTGGTTCTTCCATTATCTTCTTATCCCTCTGCCTTTGTGAGATTCCCTTGTCGCATTGGTGCCTCTTTGCCTCTATAGCCATAGCTACTTGTTCTACAAGCGGATTTTCTTGAAACTTGCAACTTTTCTCCTCCTCCATGCAACCGACAATCTTCCTCTTGCCTTTTTCGTGCACTGGTATGCTTAGCTCTGTTGCCTCTGCTATTACTGTTGGTGCTCTCCATGATGTTACTTCATGTTGCTTCACCAACCACTCCATAGCGAAGCTGAAGTGTTCATTGGGTCTAGAGGAACTGTAGCAATACCTCCATGAGTTCTCCTTGGCCCAATGAAATTCCCCATGGATCTAGACTGAACTCTCATGCAATGGTCCCTTACAATGCAATGTGGGCCATACGGGTTAAAGCTTTGCAGGTCGAATGGGTACTTCTTCATTAGTTCTGCTTCGACATTCACTTGCTTGATACTCCAGATCTCATATAACCCAATCCGTAACGAAAGAGCGGGCTAAGGTACCTTCTTCTTCTGATGCAGTCTAACTATTAATCCTGCCAAGATGTGATATGCTACTTCCTGCATGACAATTACGTCCAAGGAAAAATTTGGCAGAACATGCAGAGGCTTCTTCGCACTAATGAATCAGATGAAAGTGTCGGATGGTGAGGCATACCAATCTGAAACTCCTACCAATGCCTCCATTGTTTCCTTTGATATGCAGGGTGCATCATGTTGGAATAACATCTTGTACACTGGGGTGACAAAATGGTCAGAAAACCGTGTGATTACTCCTCTGAAGCTGCATTCGGACAACAACTTGAAATATGTGTTCACAATAGTCTTCATCGCTCACCATGCCCACTCCAAGCCCGGGAACTCATGTCGGGCATAGGCTGCATCTAGGATGTAGGTGGACATGTAAATATTTGCATGCATACCTCCGGGTGATTATCGAGTCTTCGTGACTTGCTCCTTAAGTTGATGAGCCAGTATGTCAGACCAGTTACATGGTTTTCCTTCTCTAGCCAATTGGTCCAATGCGATCACCCAACTCTGTGGAAAGGTTTCAGTGATTGCTTGGCCATACAGCCTACATTCGAATATGACCAAGTATTGGTACTCCTTCTTTAGTATCTTCGTCTTGTAGATATGGTTGGGTGTCATCCTGAAATGAGCTGGATTCTTTACCCAATCCTTCAGAATGTCTCTAGAGTTAGCTTTGTTGTTGGGAAAGCTGAATGGAGTACTCATGATAGTCATGGGCTCTGACATCTAATACATCTTATCATAATATCGTGCCCAGAAGGTTACAAGCTTCATCCCACTGACACTGCTCAAGGTCATCATCTCGGGATCCGTGTGAAATATGATCTAGTGAATCATGTCCCTGCATGGGAACGTGGGGTATAAGAATGCAATCCGGTACAAACCAAACTTTGGAATGTTCACATACACGTGAAAGTCTTTGAGGTCTTCCGCAAAATTGCTTATGAATGTTTCCTTTTTTTTATTACAGTGGAATCGGAAATAGGGGCAGCATCGCGACTCGCATTACACGTGGTCGATTCTGACCGCTACCTCTATAACCACTGGGCGCTGCACCCGTCCCTCTATATAGCTCCAGGGTAAGTCTGGGGGATTTGAACTCGTGACCTTCAGTATGGAGCCCGCCTTTCTAACGAGCTTCACCGCATTGTGATTACCAACTCGCCTACCGCAGTGGGGCTAAGTGCTTATGAATGTTTCATTGAACTCTTGCCGCTTCAGTTTGATGTCCTTGTCTAGATACAACTTCATATCTTCATAGATTGGTAGACTAGAGGACACAAGCTCAATTGCTACTTCAACTGCAATTCCATCAGTTTCCTATGATCCTGTTCTCTTGGAAGCCATTGAGACAGATGAACACCTGGAAGATATGGAAACAAGAAACGCGCATGGAAAGAAATCTGTTAGCGAAAACAAAGAAAATTATGGGAATGACACAACACATACCTGGGCAAATGATGAGCAAGATTGCTCAATTTCTTCTGGGAGGCTCAATGATTGGATGCCAGAACTGTGTAAAAGGTAGTCTGGTCTATTTGGGAGGCAAGAATGGATGTTGGATCTATGAAATGCATAATCCAGATAAACTGTTGGCTGCTAGGATTGCGTAATTCCAGCTGGGAAGGATTGCAGGCCCAGGGACTGCATTGCACAATTTCCTAGGTCAACAGTCACTGTCCTCCATAAATGCACAAAACAGTCCTAGAGGCTAGTGCTAGGCAAAAATGTGCATTTTTGGAGAGGAAGGCAGAGCCTTCCTTCCCCAAATTACGCAATGCAACCTCAGTGAAGGTAGAGTCTGAGCCAAGGTTGGCCCGACTCCCCGATAGGTAACTGAAAGAAAATAAGATAGTGAAGGCATGGCGACACTAAGTGATAGCAGAAGTGATTAACAATGCATGCAAAACATGAATGAAATATTCAGTAAACAGATCAACATTCATGTGGGTGAGGCGATTCGCTGGTTCGGTGAACGTTCATGCAAAACAATTTCATGCATGTGACAATAGTGAGAGAGCAACGAAAACTGAAACAAAGCTAGGAAAAGCTAGTATACATGTAAACAATAGCAAGCATTCAAAGAAATCAAGAAAACATCACTCACACAAGCGAATACAAAAAAAGCACCAGAAATGCTGAAAAAGACGTGTTGAGGCCACTTACCCATGAATAGCTATCCTGGATGTGTCAAAGAGTCCTGGATGTGCTGTGGGATGTTAGATCTCCAAGATCGGTGTGAATGAATGAGCTCTGATGTGTCAAATAAATATGTTTGGTGTCATGATGCGCATGCCACAGATCGAGGAAAAAGAAACACTTGGAGGGAAGTTTCTGAAACAACTTTGCATGTAATCTCTAGCTGCTAAAAATAGCTCCCTGAATCATGGGATGCCTTTTGCATGTTTCCTTTTGCTATTCATGGAAGAGAAAGTCATGCATGCATGCAAGTCAAGTTTCCTTGGTCCCGGGTGGGACTGTTCAACTAGACTGTTCATGTATGCAGCTGCTCAACTGCTTGGGAAAAATGCATATTTCTAGCTGGGAGTTGGGCTGATAGCCCAGGAGGTTTGCACAATTTATGGGAAAAGCAGGTAATTGCTGCCCATATTTACACAAATTCTGGGCTAAGTAGCCCTGGTAGGGAAAATTGCACAATTTTTGTTGGGATTGTTGACTGGCAGCATTATACAATCTTAGAGCCCAGCAAGCTCCCAGATAGGATTGTGTAAGTTCTGGAGGGAAGGCTGGTTTCCCAACAAAAATGTGAAACTTTCTTGGGGAAGCTTCTCGGCTTGCAGCTGGACCAAGTTTGGGTGAACAACCTGTGAGAGGAATAGATCACACTGTGATTGACAGGCTACCTTTTTGCAAGAAAAACACTAAAGCTTGTGTACTTGACGAAGAAAGATAAGGTGATGTGTAAGGTTGTTAGGGAGGCTCCAAAATAGGCTAAGGAAAAATTTTGGAGGGTGGTTGTAGCCGCTACAACACTTGGCGACACACTGGTAGAACTCAAGCTCTCTTAATGGACCTTGTTTGTGAAAATCGAGTCTAACACCTACAAAAGTATTGTTTAGTTCTCAACTCATCTTAGTTTCACACTAGCTTGATTGTAAGATGTAGCATCTTCCCAACCCTTGGTCAATTGACACAGAATCCAAGCCAAGGAAACACAGTTGTTTCGATTGGGGTTTAGGGGTATATAGTTGCACAAGTAGTATAGTTTTCAGAGCCTTAGTTTCATCTCTGGTGTTGCTCCACGGCCAACAGGCCTGGACAGTACCCCGATAGAGTCACATAGGAACACAAGCATGGCTCCGCTACCAGTGAGCCTACTCAGTACCCCGACGAAGTTACTTGCATCACCTCCCTGTGCAGTAAGTCTTTCCCTTCTTTCGCCTTATTCATTTTTCATTTTTTCATTTTTTGACTTTTCATTTTTTCATTCTCATAACTATGCATAACACTTATTCATTTTAGAGGCGGAAGAGGGATCCCAACTTATTGACAGCAGAAGAGGTTGTTCTAGTAGAGAAGTATTTTATTGTATCTTTGACATGCCTATTAAGGTTTTCCCCCTCACCTTACTCTACTTGACTGAGCTGACAAGGGTTAATCCAAAAACAACCAACTAGAGAAGGTGACACTAGTTAGAGCACAAGAGTGGTGTTTTCACCAAGGTTCACTTCAAACAGTACATATTTTCCTTCAACGTATAATGGACTAAAAGTAACAAGCTCATCATACAGAGGGAAGATGACAGATAACCAAGTAGTGATAGTTGTACAAGCCCTCTTGTATTTTACCCATCTTCTTTCAAGAGTCATACATGGTTTCATGCGAAACTATCCTACGAACAAAACAAGTGAATTATACAAAACACACAAATTAAAAAGAAACAAAGAAAAGCAAGAGCAGAAGCAAAGGAAAAAGAAAATAATATAAGCAAACAAGCAAACAAACAAACCAGTAAACAAAGAATGTAAGCAAACAAGCATGCAAGCAAACCACTGAAAGAAAACACTACTACTCCTACATTAACAGTGCATGGGTATGATCACATGAAGTGATATTTCCAATGCAACCACCAACGCATTGGTTGACCCATGTTGGTGAAGTCTTGGTCCGCGAGCAACCCAGTTGTGCAAACCAGCAAGAAAGAAATATATAACAATGAAGAAAACCACCCTTCATGTTTCAAAGTGCCCATGGGACATAAGTGAGTACAAGTGCATGACGAGTAGTCCCTGGACTTATGATGGTACTGTGTGACACTGTGTGCAACTTTGAAGCATAAGCACACCCTTGACTGTGACATACAAGAAATCGAAAGAAACAAAGATAACTTGCGTCACGAATGAGTGCTTTCAATGTAAGATTCCTCGAATGCATGAGCAATGGGATCATGCAATTCGAGTGGAGAAAGTGTTATTTGTGTGTGATATGGATCTTCAATGCATAAAAATGTGTGATGAGGAGCCTTGGGTGATTGAATGATTTCATGATCAGAAGTGAGACTAACCCCAAGAGAGCGAGGGCCTGACATAACCATCAGCTCAGGCTGAAGTGCCTCGATAGTCTTGGGTGTTTAAACTTCATCATCAGGTAGATCATCATAAACGGTGGCTTCAAAAGATAAACTATGATAGAGTCGTGATCGCGATATTAAATGGAAACAAATGGATCACAACCGCCACGATAAGAAAAATCAATGAATTCTTTGGCATCCTCGTGATTAGATGAATCAAATAGAGGGGTAGATGAAAAGTGAACAAACTCATCCTCTTTGTTACCAAAAAATACAAATGAAAGATCAAGTGGATTTTAAACAAATGACTTATCCTCTATGTTGTTGAATGATGGAGCAACATCCAAGGAGTTCTGCGAGTGATCAACAATGGGTGCATCTGTGGATGAAGACACACATGCAAAATCATGGATGGAAGGTTCCGCAAAGGGGTCAAGAAAGAATGGAGGGGGCTCGAATGGAAGGGAGTCATCCTTTGCCGAGTTTTGATGGTCAAGTTCCCATTCATACTCTTCATGAATGACAATTCATGTTAGTTGTGCAACACCAACTCCGTCAGTGGGTTGTTCCTCGTTCACAACAAGTGAATAGTATGGAATGGAAGAAAACAAGACAACATCATTTGAAGGAACACCCAAGTGCAAAGATAGAGGTCGTAGAATAGAATGCATATGAGAAATCGAAGGACTCACAACCAAATCTCTGTGAAAATTGAGTGCAGTGATCTTGGGAGGATGTGAAAGATGAACAAGTGTGTGAGCATGATCCTCAAAATCACTTAAAAGTGGTGGAGCTGTTGAATGAGAGGAAGGAAGACAGTCAGTTGAGATAGTGCCCGCATTCACACGAGATTGTGTAGCTCCATTAGTGAAGAATTTTGAGCGAGGCTTGATCTCAAACTTTTTCTTTGGACGTGTAGATTTATTAAGACAATACTCGAACCAGTCCCAAAGATAGGCAAATTTCATCTCACTCCTCGAAGCTTGAAACTGCAAGTCACAGAAGCACAGCCAAAAATCAATAACTGATTCACGCGGAGCCTCCCATTTCTATAACAATTTCTGGTCAAGATGTTCTAGATAAAAATGATAGAACATGTCTTCAATGAGATCAAATAAGCGCTCAAGTGAGTGTACGGCGTCAGCTGGTATGCTAAGCAACCAACGACATGGAGATTCGCGAAGTGTGTGTGCAAGTAGCAAGCTGGACTATTCGTCAAAACACCCCTCTTCCTCGTGAAGCATGGAAAGAAAGTCATGTAAGTACTCAAGCCAGGCCACTTTTCCCTCACCATCATACATGAAAGTGGAGAAGAGATCGAAAAAATACGCCTTGATGGAGACATATTCATGATTCGAAAAACATCTTGGTGGGAGAAGAGTGCAAGAATCCATGAAAGGTATGCAAAGGTTCAAAACTAGATGAGAGGACACAGCTTGTCATCAGGCCCTCCTTCTAGCGCCAGAAATGTTGACAGTGCTGGACCCGCCAACATGTCAAGAGGATCTCCCTAGTAAGAAGTCCCAATTAGAACTCAGACCGTTTGGTGTAGGATTCTGTTGCGGCCTCAGATTTTTTTTTCCCTAACATGGGGGATAACCACCGGGTCGGGACTTTAAGACAACCCTTTTTCCATTTGAAGTGGTGGCTCCGACTGGGGATAATGGGACCAGTTTCCCAGTGTGGATTTTAAGATGAGAGTGGGTGGTTCACGAGTGATTGCAATAGAATAATGATAATCTAAATGACCTATTCTATCATGAAAATCTCTAACTAACTTATTCTAATATAAACCTGGGTATTTCTCTGTGGTATGCGATCTACAAAGATATCTTCTTAACATATGATAATAAAGATCAATCATGCATCTACAGAGATGATAACGTATAAAGATAATTTGTTTGACTAAATATTTATTCAAAGAAATTTATAAAATATATCACATATATGATGAATTATATATATGAAAATCAACAATTTCAACTAGGCATCATACAATAGTGCAATTAACGCTTAACAGAAAGAATAAATCTCACATACAAATCATCAAATTAAAGTTTTGTCACTAATTAAACAAAAACAGAATCAATCATACAAGATAATAGTACCATATGTGCGAATTTTTGCTCATTTGACTAATGACATGGATCAACTCCTTTCTTCAAATCAAATTATCTGCCAAGAA
Source organism: Pinus taeda (assembly GCA_000404065.3). Lineage (NCBI taxonomy): Eukaryota > Viridiplantae > Streptophyta > Pinopsida > Pinales > Pinaceae > Pinus > Pinus taeda. The sequence continues at coordinate 32,431 of APFE031346996.1, forward strand.
CACAATATTGCATCAACAAAGGAAAGTAGTCTGATATTTAAAAGAAATGATCATATTCCATAATTTCACCAAAGCATTCACAAACTTACAAAAGTGAATTCTTTGCAAATATTTTTGATAAAATTCTGGACCCTTCTCTAAATGCATGATCAGGGTATAAATACTAATCTAACTAATGTGCAAAAATATATTATACAAAAATTTGGGGAGGTTTCAAACAACCTTCCTCCTAACTAGTTAACTAACTCTAAAAATAAACAGTGGCTTGATGAGCAGAGGCTAAGATGATGATTTGTTGTCTACCAGCTTGTCCTTCAAATCACATATATCGGTCATTGGTTTGACTTGTAGAGGTGCCCCAAAATGTGTTCTAAGATGTCCCGCAAAAATTGGTTCGGTGAGAGGTGGCAGCATCCTCTGAGTCGAATGAAGTGAGTAGTTAAGGGTCATGATTTGGTTGTGCAGATTGATGAGGTATTGCCAATATGAATCCCAGTCGGTCTTGGTCAATTTTGTGATTACTTCCCTTTGAGTCTCTACCTTTTCTTGCCAGATTTTATGCAAAGCACCTAAATCGGGCATTTCTTTTGGATTTCCTTCCTTTACCGGGTTGATGAAAAATAGAGTGTGGTTCACTGCCTTGAGTATTTTCTTTGATACGCCAGCTGCTCTTGCCACTTCTAGGTCAGCTTGCTTGATTCTCACATCCCAATCCATGAAAAGAATGTCTTTGTGTGTCTCCTCAATCTCAAGTAGATTGGCTTTCCTTCCGTCTTTTGTTTCCTGCCATTCGATGAACTCTGAGATTCTGGTGTCTAGATCAGTAAACTCGGTTCTTTGGTCGATTGCCTTATTTGTTAGCTAGTCGCTAGTGATCATATAAGGAGTAATGTGTGACATATTTTGGTTCCATTGCCTCTTTAACTAACTCCTCGGCAATAGGAACATCCTTATATCTTTCCATGGATTTATGAAATTCTTGGAGTTGCATTTTTTTGTCTAATATATCGGCTTCATGGCTTATCTTCATGACCTCCTTGCCCTGTTGCAGTTGGGTAAGCTACTCAGTTGCTTTCCTGTTCACACTTGCCTTTTTTTTTTGAGCTACTACTCGAGTTGTGCAATCCTCTCCTCCTTTTCTCTCAACAAAGTAGAGACTTAAGTAGCTTTGTCCATGGTGGCTGTTGCATATGCTCCTATGAATTGTGACAATCTAGTCAAGTTCTCAGCTCTATTGAAAGGAATGTCCGTGCAAACTATGTCGATTGGCTTATTTCTAGGTGGGAGCTCGGGTGTTTCTACCCTTTTCCTTTTCCTCTATCTTCTTACTATAGCCTTTTGGAGCGGGCTATAGAGCACATCAAGTGGAGGGATTTTTGTCATTTTCAAGATGATCTCTGATGTGGGCAGAGCATGGATAATCTTAGTCTATTGGGATGCTGTTGCATGTTCATCCATAGGCTTGGACTGCTCATCCATGGATTTGGACTGCTCATCTGTAGACTTAGACTCTGTATTCTCTTGAATATGAAAAGGAGTTTGACACTCCATTATTTCTTGGGTATCTGTCATTTTTGGAGTGTCTTGCAATTTCTTATTAAACTGATTCCACTCCTGCTCCAAACTGCTTCTTTTGACATATGAACTGATTTCCTTAGATGGGGTGCTCATAACCTGTTTCTCGGCTGACTTCCTGCTGGACTCTGCTGTATTATCTGTGTCTTGGGCCTTCCCTATATCTGGTGTTTTCTCAGTATCCACCTGAGATTCTATGCGATAAATAGGTCCTTTACTATTAATAGTCACACTAGGTGTAGGCTTATCTTTGATCTTCAACAAGCCCATTGGGATTACTTCGAGCCTTTCGTTTCTAAATTATTGAAAATTTTCAAAATCTTCAAGACTCAGGTTCGCTTTAGCCCATTCGAACGATTGTTTGAAGGAATCAGCCGACTGTAACAGGTCTTCAAAATCGTTATCCTTATGGTTGTATGGCTTGAGATTTACCGTAGTAGTGATGTTATATGCTACCTTGTCTAGATCAAATTGCATTTTCGACAAAGTATGAAGCCTGAGGGCTTCCATGCTTACTGACTCCTTAATTTCATGATTAAAATTTGCTAAAGAAAAAGAACCGCAGTTGATAGGAAAAGAGGGCCATAATAACTTCTTGCTTTCTTTGAGAACCTTAATTAGGCCTTTTCCCATGGTCTAGTGGGTGATTTCCCTTGCCAAAAACTTATCAGAAACATACAAAGGGAGGACATGTGGGTCGGTTGTGCTACAAAAAACCCTAATGTAGGTGAACCATTCTTCAATAAAATATTTTCCGACAGTTAGAAGGTCTGTAGCGGCTTCTTGGGAAAACCTAGGGGATTTCTTATTGAAAATTATTTGATGCAACAACAAAATAACAACATGACATATTTTATAGAAATGGGGTACATAATGGGATCCCCATATTTTCTTATGACAGATGGATAGGGTAGGGGTTCTGTAAGGTCCATTTCCAACCCATGGTCAGAAATTTAGTGCAGAAATAGATGGCTTCCATAATGTAGACACTAAAATAGAACAGAGGAAGGTTCTCTGGAGAGGAGGATCTCTTCTGTCGATATTCGGTAATGATGATGGCTAGGTTATCAGATAGGATGGTGGCCCAATTCATAATGTGGGAAGTAACGCAAGCATCAATAAGAGGAATCCATTTGATGGAAAAATTAGTATTATTGGGTAACCCATATAATTTACATAACATAGCAACTACATAGTTTTAGGGGTTTGCCAAAGAGGCTATAACATACATACCCGATTTCTTGAATTTGAATTTGTTCTCCAATACTCTCTAGCCCCGAATCAACTTGAAGGGGTCTTGGTTCTTCTTTGTGAAATTGGCCACGTATGTCTTGTCATATATATCCTGAGGGTCAGGTATATGGTACATTTTCTTCAGGTCCTTTGCTCTGAATGACCCCATGAGTTCACTTCTTGAATTCTTGAATTGCCTATCTTCAATGGTGAGGTTTTCCACCACCCACCTGATCATATTAGTGTATGGGAGGATTTTAGCTCTCACTCCTATCCTATGAAGGAAAGAATAGGCAACATCCTTGAATTAAAGTTCCAAAGGTCTTGTTGAGTCCGTTGTTGCCCTTGTGACATTAATCTTGGGATGCTCGTCCTCAAGCCTATTGTATATGACCTTCCAGGCTGTTGCTCCTCCATCAACGTTGTAGACTATATCAGAGAATGTAGGAGCCATCTCTGTAAACTCAAACTCTGCAGTGCTTTGCTTTTTCTATTTCTACATCACCTTCCTTAATGACATCTCTTTTGTAGCTTTCCTGAAATGAAAGAGATATATCAGCGCAGATGGTATCGAACAATTAAGATTGAAATATTTTCTCAAGTGACTTTGGATCATGGGAAAGGTTTAAATGAGATACTTAACATTAACTACTGATAACTTGGAAAATAATTACCTCTCCTCGGGCCACTAAACATTTATTAACCTGTCAATCCATTCGTTTTTATATTAAAAAATAATTATGTCACATGCTTACCTCTATTATTCACACGTCACAATCTTTAAAAGCATGCAATATAGCGTTTCCTGCTCTATAAGGCAAAATGAGATTGTGATTGTCGCAATATCGCATTTCGTAAATTGTTAATGGATGTCGTACTGGGATAGCTTAATTACTTGCAATTTTTTGTGAAGTGCGATTTGTGAAATAACAAGGTGCTTTGATTGGGATATCGTAGAGGGAGGCTTGATCATGCATCGCAATTTTTTAAAGGTGTTTTATGATCATCACACGGAAAAGCGCGATTTGTGATTTGCGATGAGGATCACATCCTTGGGTTGTTTTGCAAGATTTTTCAAGGCAATTTCTTAGAGTTAGGTTTTATTATTCTAAGACTAAAAATTTAAAACAGTCCCCATTTATACCTCTAACCTTAGTTATTTCTATTCATAAATGGGGGGGTTGTTTCATAGTACAAGAGAGTCCCAGCAGTGGGTTGTAGAGAAATGCCTTTACCACGATGTCGTATAGAGTAAAGTAAGATAAATCTGTTGGTAGCAAGGTTGTGACTATTGTAGTGAGTCAAGGAAGGTGCATGAGAGGTTCCTAACACAAGTGGGTTGAGATGAGTGCGCCCCCTAGCAACCTGTAGGTGTACGCATCTAGGAAGGGAACACACGAGAGAAGATGCATCACAAGCAGGAAAGCATGTCATTCTCGCAATCCAAAGTGATTTTTAAACCAACAACACATCTGCAACAAGATTCATATAATTGCATAAAAAAGTGTTCATACACAACTACATAAGTTAAACAACATACATCGCTAAAGCAAATGGAACAATCCAACTACAATAACAACATATGCATGAAAACATGTTGGCTCTTATTATATAAAGAAGTGTAAGTTCCAATCATATAATACATCCATGCAAACCTGCTAGCCCCAATAGTGGAACGTTATAGCCACATCCTCTTCCTCCTCCAAAGAGATGAACTTGCTCCATGTAGTGGAGAAGCCAAGGCATGTTACAATATTGTCGAAGCTCTTTCCAAGATAGTCTCATAAGAAGCTTGGCTGACCAAAAGCCTATACAATGAGTTATGAGGGACTATTTATAGCAAAGGGTTGGGTGACCCTTGAAATTCCACTTTGTGATCATTCAACTACCCTCATGACTCTTCATCTACTCTATGACCATTACATTCACTATTGACACTTGACTTACACTTGACATGAATCAAAATTACAATGCACATGTACCCATGTGAACAAAAGGCTTGAGCAAGCCAAACTAGACATCACTCTGACTTAGACAACTATAGAATTCCAACAACTCGACATCCTCATGCTGATCAATAGTAACATATTGATGCCAAGATCTATAGTCCTTGATAGTGTTTGTGTGTTCCACCGTGACATCTGCCTGAAACCTGAACCTTGCCTCCATAGCATCTGGGTACACTGCTCGGGCTCCTCTTTATAACTCATCTGAAAGAATGTGCATCATTTTCTTCAATGTGGTTGAACCAGAAACATACTTATTCATGATGTCTACACTGATAGGAAAGTTTGGCATAGTGGCGATGTGCATCAACTCGTCGAAGTATGAGTCAAGCTCTAGTCGGACCTGCTTCTTTGTCTTCGCCTGGGTTAGAGTCCCAAGAGATGGGATCACGTGTGTGCACACCACAACATCCATTCTCATGAATACCCATGCATGGGAAGCATGTATGCTAGTGATGAGTTGCAGGAGGTCCTCATAGTTCTAGATCTGACTTCGAATACATGCTTGTAGCTCGACCACATTGGGCCTCAACATCTTTGGTAGGTGAAGCAGGGCTCCCTTGTACTTCATCGTCTATGTTTGCATGTCATCAACAGCAACACGAATGTTCGTCAAGATGCATGCTCTTCTATCACATCGCTGTTTCCATCCATTGAGATGGACAACTGCCTTGTGCATGGTACCAAACTTGGAGTACAATGCTCACATAACTATGTCAAGGGACAATACTTCATCTAGTATTGCTTTCTTCAGTTCAACTCTGGCAGAAATTGTCACCAAGTCTCCTGCTTGCTTGGCCATCTGTATTTCCTTCGCCATTCGCTCATTCTCAACTATAAGAAAATCAACACTTGAGTTAGTGGCTTCAGAATACACCCTGGTTGCATCGCCCAAGGAAGTTGGATACTTGTGCACATCAATCATGATCACACTTTCTTCAACCTGCGCAGGGGATGTTTGATCCTCCGGAGTTGGTACTCTGTGAGACTGCACAACTCTGTGATGAGATTCATCAAAGGAGATGTTATGCATCTCTCCTTCCATCTGACCACCAAGGATCTTAGTGCCTCCTTGGACATTCAAGACTTGCTCATCATCTAGATGCATTGAAGCAGGTGAGTCAACCTCTTTGTGGTGAGGCATGAGGTCAATATCCTGTTCTAACTCCTACTGCTCCATGTCCGCATCCAGTTGTTGAAGTGCTTGTTCTATTTCATGAACAAAGTCTTGTTCCTACGATGGTTCACATTGTGTGCTTGATTCTAGCTATTTAGATGAATCAACTACTTGTACAAGCACTGCTTCGTTTGTCTGCACATGTTGTGCCCCCTACTATATCTAATGTTGCTACACTTCCCTCTCCTATTTGCGTAGCTCTTGTTCCTTTCAAAGTTTCTCCCTAAGCTCATGCAACTCTTTCTTTGCTTCTTCCATTCTCTTCTTATCCCTCTGCCTTCACACGATTTGCTTGTCGCACTGGTGCCTCTTTTTTTCTATAGCCATAGCTTCTTGTTCTACAAGTGGACCTTCTCGAAACTTGCAACTTTTCTCCTCCTCCATGTAATCGACAATCTTCCTCTTCCCTTTTTCGTGCACTGGTATGCTTGGTTCTGTTACCTATATTGTTACTACTGCTACTTTTGGTGCTCTCCGTGATGCTGATTCATGTTTCTTCACCAAGCACTCCACAACGAAGCTAACCTATTCATTAGGTCTGGAGGAACTTTCGAAATACCTCCATGAGTCCTCCTCAGCCCAATGAAATGCCCCATGGGTCCAATTGAACTAAACTCTCATGCAGTGATCCTTCACAATGCAATGTGGGTCATATGGGTTGAAGCTTTGGAGGTTGAACAGGTACTTCTCACCAATTGTGCTTCGAAATTTTCTTGCTTGATACTATGGATCTCATATAACCCAATCTGCAATGGAAGAGTGGGAGAAGGTGCCTTCTTCTTCCGATGCAGTCAAACTGTCAATCCTACCAAGATGTGATATGCTACTTCCTGCATGACAAGTACGTCCAAGGCAAACTTTGGCAGAACATGCAATTGAACATTCGGATGAAAGTGTCGGATGGTGAGGCATACCAATCTGCAATTCCTATCAATGCCTCCATTGCTTCCTTTGACATGTAGGGTGGATCCTGTTCGAATATCATCTTATACACTGGGGTGACAAAATGGTTAGAAAATATGTGATTACTCCTCTGATGTTGCATTCACACAAAAAATTGAAATATGTGTTCACAACAGTCTCCACCAGTGACCATGCCCACTCCAAGCTCAGGAACTCATGTCAGGCACATACTACATCTAGGATGTAGGAGGACATGTAAATATCTTGATGCATACCTCCAGGTGACTGTTGAGCCTTCATGACTTGCTCCTTAAGCTGATGAGCCAGTATGTCAGACCAGTTACATGGTTTTCATTCTCTAGCCAGTTGGTCTAATGCGATCACCCAACTCTATGGAAAGGTTTTAGTGCTTGCTTGGCCATACATTCAACATGTGAATATGACCAAGTATTGGTACATCTTCCTCAGTATCTTCATCTTATAGATCTGGTTGGGTGTCATCCTGAAACAAGCTAGCTCCTTTACCCAATCCTTTAGAATGTCTCTGGAGTTAGCTCTCCTATTGGGTAAGCTGAATGGAGTACTCATGATAGTCATAGGCTTTGAAATCTGATACATTTCATCATAATCTCATGCCCAAAATATCACAAGATTCATCCCACTAACACTACTTAAGGTCATCATCTCGAGATCAGTGTGAGAGACGATCCAGTGAATCATGTCTGTGCATGGAAACACAGGGGTATTTGATTGAAATCTGGTACAAGCCAGACTTGTGAATCTTCAAGTACACTTGACGGTCTCCAAGGTCTTCCCCAAAAGTGCCTGTGAATGTTTCATTGACCTCTTTCCACTTCAGTTTGATGTCCTTTTCTATATACAACTTCGTATCTTCATAGATCGGTAGACTAGAGGACACTTGCTCAACTGCATCTCCAACTACAATTCCATCAGTGTCCTATGATCCTTTTCTCTTGGAACTCATTGAGACAAATGAACACCTTGAAGATCTGGAAACAAGCAACATGCATGGCAAGAAATCTGTCAGCGAAAACAAAGAAAATTCGGGGAATGACACAACACATACCTGGGAAACTGATGAGCAAGATTGCATAATTTCTTCTCGGAGGCTAGGTGACTGGCTGCTAGAACTATGCAAAAGGTAGTTTGGGTTGTCTAGGAGGCAGGACTAGATAATGGATCTATGAAATGTGCAATCCAGACTGGTTGTTGGCTGCTGGGATTGCATAATGCGTAATTCCAGCTGGGAAGGACTGCAGGCCCAGGGACTGCATTGCGCAATTTCCTGGGCCAGTAGTAACTGTCCTCTAGAAATACGCAAAACAGTCCTAGAGGCCAATGTTGGTTGGGCATAAATGCATATTTCTAGAGAGGAAGGCAGAGCCTTCCTTCCCTAGATTGTGCAATGCAGCCTGAGTGAAGGTAGAGTACGGGCCAAGGTTGGCTTGACTCATTGATGGGGAACTGAAAGCAAATAAGACAATTAATGCATGGTGACACTAAGTGATAGCAGAAGCGATTAACATTTCATGCAAAACATGAATGAAATATTTAGCAAACAGATCAACATGCATGTGGGTGAGGCGATTCACTGGTTCGGTGAACATTCATGAACAATAGTTTCATGCATGCGACAGCGGTGAGATAGAAATGAAAACTAAAACAGAGCTAGGACAAGCTAGTATACATGTAAATGACAATTTTTTTTTAAATAAATCAAGAAAACACCACTCATACAAGCGAATACACAAAAAGTGACAGAAATGCTGAAAAAGACGATTTGAGGCCACTTACCTATGAATAGTTCAGCCAGATGTGTTGAAGAGTCCTAGATTTCATAGCTCCAATATTGATGTGAATGAATGACCTCTGATGTGTCAAATATATAAGTTTGGTCTTATGACACGCAAGCCATGAATCTAGGAAAAAGCGACACTTGGAGGGAAGTTTCTAAACAACTTTGCATGTAAACCCTAGCTGCTAAAAATAACTCCCTGAATCATGGGATTCCTTTTGCATGTTTCCTTTTGCTATTCCGAAAAGAGCAAGTCATGCATGCATGCAAGTCAAGTTTCCTTGGTCCCGGGTGGAACTGGTCAACTAGACTGTTCATGCATGTAGCTGCTCAACGGCTTGGGAAAAATGCGCATTTCTAGTTGGGAGTTGGGTTGACAGCCCAGGACGTTTGTGCAATTTCTAGGTAGAGCAGCTGACTGCTACCTAGATTTGTGTAAATTCTAGGCTGAGTAGCCTTGTTGGGGAAAATTGTGAAATTCCTGCTGGGAGCGTTGACTGGCAGGATTACGCAATCATGGAGCCCAGTAGTTTGCGAGATAGGATTGCGCAATTTCTAGAAGGAAGGTTGGTGTCCCTCTAGAAATGTGCAATTTTCTTAGGAAAGTTTCTCATCCTGCAACTGGAATAAGTCCGGGTGAACAGCCTGTGAGGGGAATGGATGAAACTATGATCGACAGACTGCCTTTGTGCAAGAAAAACACTGAGGCTTGTGCACTTGACGAAGAAAGAAAAGGTGTTGTGTAAGGTTGGTAGGGAGGCTCCAAAACAGGCTAAGGAAAATTTTTGGAGGGTGGTTGTAGCCGCTACAATAGAACCTTAGCCACAAATCCCAACTTGATGTAGGGTTCAATAGTCTACCCTCACTATATGGGTTTACGAGATGGGAGCTGTGATGCTATTTTGAGCAAAAAGGAGTTTGGATTTATTTCTCTTTGAAGGATCAACACTTTGCTGAATTTTATTGTTAATAGCTTTAGATCATTTCTTTTGGGGATTCAAAAAAATAAGCTAGGGATTTTCATTTTCCATATGAGTAAGTATGCAGAGACAGATTTCTCAACCGAAGAAGTGATTCTAGTGAGAAAGCTTGGTAGATGATGAATAAGTAATCTCTGAAAGGTCTACAACGTTTGGAGAAATGCATACATAATGGTTAGTATGCAATTGTTCTTCAAGTTTATTTTTTTGGAATGGAGTTACTCCATAATTGGTGATTTTAGTTATTCAGTTGTGCATTACATTGCATCGACGTTAGGACCTATGATATGGAAAGGACAATCTAACAAAGAAATTATCAGGTGGACTATTGTGGTTTCTATTTAGAAGTTCCCTTGGCAATTTTGTTGAGAATCAATGTTATGGTTGAGCACTTTGGGAGGTTTATTTTCTTATATGATATCATTCCAATTCCCGATATTGGCTCCAGAAGAACAACATTTTATATAATTTTTGTTGGTGAACAAATTGTCCTGGTAACTAAGGACAACCTAAGACCACACCACTGAGGATCCTAGATCCTCCCGCTCTAGGTGATAAGGGTTGGCCTCCCTTTCACCACAAGGGGTAGTCCCTAGGGATAATGTAAATTAAATAATTATTCAATTTAGGCAAATAAATAAGGCTAGTTTATAGATATGATGCAAAGAGGTATAAAGTGCGAAGGTCTAGGTGGGAGATACCTATACATCATCTGGTCAATGATATCAAAATGTAACATTCATTATACAACATGGAACAACATTCCAGCAGAACTAAAATAAAGGAAAAGAAATGATTATAGATAAAAGAAAAACAATTAAATGTTAGTTATGCTTATCTCCCATTTATGGTAACACATCATAGTGCTAAATTCGATGCAATATAATATCATGTATTATTATTGATCATTCAATCAGCCAAAGAAGGGTATCAAGGATAAGATCATCGTCCAATAGTGTATATATTGGTCAACAAACCAACCCTACATAGGTTGCAAATAGACAACCACGACCAAGTCGCTACATAATTTGGTTCACGTATTTTGAGATATAAGCATATGAAAAGAGAATTAAGAGGAAGAAGGAAGTAGACAAAACATAAAACTGATAAACAATATTCACACCAATTGGTGCAACAAAATAACAATGATGTGCATTAGGAAATTCTATTAACAACAAAAATGTAAATAACTTAATCCTCCTGCCTTTGATAGTATGTATTTCAAAGAGGAGGTAATATTAAATACTGAGAACAGTTAAAATATCGATCATGTCAATAAGCTAAACAACAATATTAATCAATGTATATTACACTGGAAATCAAAAGAAAAAATTTGGAATTTCATACTTCAACTGCATAATTAAAACTTACATAATATCGTATCTTGGCTTGTGCATCGGGTGCAACTAGTTATTAAAATATGAATCTTCTTTCTCTCCTAATCACCCAGCCTCCAGTCCCCTCTCGAATGAGAAAAAAAGGGTTTTATACAAATGTTTTGATAAATGTTTTACGTAACTGTCTATTAAAAAAATACACATTTCGAAAATATTTATTTGAAAATAGTTTCCCGTCTCTCATAAATGGTTTTTAGTTTCTTTCTTTAACTTTGGAATTGGGACTCCATGCGCATTAGCCTTCCATGAAGTAGTTTATCCAGATTGTAACCCTTCTGTAATGAATAATCTGTATAACATAAAACATGAGTTAGCTTCTTAAATAATGAAACAAATCATAAATGAAATAAACATATTTCTCTTATCTTATTTCCAAAATTCATTCCCATGATAATTAAGGAAAAATATATTGAATAAATTAATTAAGTTTCTTCAAAATATAACTAAACCCTACATAAATTTTGAGAAATCTTGTGAAATTTATTTGGAACAATTGACAGCTAAAAGGAATCGATTAATTTTAACATTCAAATAATATGTGTATCCATTTCAATTCAATTCTTCATGACAAAATTTTGAAATTAATTTGTCATAAATGTATTGGTGGCTTTCACAGTGAACAGTCGTAAATTCTTCAAAAATTTCAACACAATCATATATTGTGGAGTACATTCTCTTTCCTCCACGGTAAAAAACTTTAAATACCTTCAAATTGTAAGAACATATCAAGTTATGAAGTGGATTAGTCATATGAGAAGATGCACACGTGAAGGTAGGTTAAATTAAAAAACCCTTAATGTTTTAAGTGGCTTCATAAACCTGTTACAATGTTTTTACGCAACAAACATGTAATTGTCTAGAGATGAGCGCCATATTTAATTGATGGTTGATACTTCCCATCATGTGGAGAGTTGGAGGGAGGTTAACTTTAGCCGTAGATCTAAATTCTGATGGAGGGTTCTCACTTCACATCGGGAGGATATTTAATAGTGGATTAACCTCCTTCTTTGACTCGATAGCATCACACGAGTTGAGTGGGGCCTCATATGTCAATTGAATATTTAATGTGATAATGTTTAATATGGGCCTGATGCAACACTTGATATAACATTTTCGAAGCCTTTGTTCATTTTAATAAATATTTCAATATTAATGTATTTACGTGATACTCTATTGCATAAAGAAAAACTTCATATCAATAAAAAATCATAAGGTGAATTTGGTTGTTGTTCTACAATGCCTAAACCTTATTTCCTTTTTAATATTTATGCTTTAAAATAATAAGATTTGTCTGATATAATATTTCACTTTAGGACAACATACTTAAATTTTAAAGGTGTTTGTTTTACACCTAAAATTGGCCAGGAATTCATGATGAGATCAATGGTAATATTATGTGAGGTAAAAATAGATATTTGACATTCATGAAAGTCTATTTTCAATATTCATTACTTATGTTTCTTTAGGAAATTCAATCCTCCCAAATATATAAGCATTAAGGGGTTTGCATAGTAAATAATTGGTTTGTATATCTAATTCCCCCATTTTGTGGACAATGTTTCCACAATGTTTCCTTATTTTTAGGGGTTGTTAGTGATAGTAATAATATTTTAATTATGTTTTAGTTACGTATACTAGTTAGTGTTATTTAATATTTTAGTTATTTGTATTTTGAACTTTTATGTCATATATAGAATCAAAATAATAATTAAGTATTTCATATGCATATTTATAGTATGGAATTTCTTCAACGTCACTTAGCTACAACCCTACTTATTTTTGTTCTAAACCCTTTTACTGATTTACCTTTTGTATTTTAGGGAGTGATTTGAATCATAGGAGCACGATAAGGAGTCAAATGCCAAGTAAGCATAAAGCAACACCCTCAGAGGAGACCTAGTTCTGAGGGTCATTTTGGTGACAACAATTTCCATTCTTATTTTTATAATTGCCTCCACTTTCCAAAGGCACAAGTAGGTAAAAAGTCATCTTTCAACTCTGAAGATTATTTATTGGGATTTTTTGTGGTCAGCTATTTTAATTTCATATGAAATTCCCTTCTTATTAAACCTATTTTGGGGATCAAACAAGTTCAAGCACTGCCATCAATGAACTCTTTGTGTTGCCCAAGTTTTTTTGGGACAAAGTGTTGTAGTAGTTTCAGAAGAAAGATTAGTTTGATCTGCACATTTTTATTTTCTTTAATTCTTTTTACATAGGGTGAGGCAAAGATGATTGCAATGATATAGTTCATGGTTGGCACCAAAGTTTCAATTTTATACTGGACTTGTGTCAACATTCCCAAAATTTAGGATACCAACGATTGTTGTTGAAAGGATCCACATGTTCTACACAATCTAATGTTGTTTACCATTCCCAACTCCTAGATACAAAAAGAAAAAATATAATGATATAAAGTTATCAAACAAGGTTTGATTTCTTCCAAAGCCCGAGGCTGAAAATTGTTTATTTTCTTGATAATTTATGAAAACATGTTCTTTCTTCTTGATCATCACAATTATGGCCCACATATATGCATATTTTTTGTTTCTTTTTTCTTGTATAGTTAAGATTACCTACGCAATTGTGGTTATATTCCATATAGTGTGAAGGCCCATACAATGATCTATTTTGCTCTCATTTCTTGGTAGGCTCTATAATTTGAGGTTTTATTTGTTTTATTGAGCCAGTCTCATACTGTTGCACAACATTCCTAAAATTTATTATGTCATTTCTATTGTATGCGTAGAACTAGTGTACTACACTTTTCACTGTTTTGATGTCTTAGTAGTAGTCTTTGGCCTTTGTATTTCAATGATTTTCTTGTTACTGTCATAGTAATCGTGTGTTTTATGGAATTGAATTTCCATTATAGGATCTTTTAAAAATCATATATTTGATATCTCAAGGTGAATATTATAGGATATTTTTGTGTTTTCTTTCAAACATATATGCAAGGTCTCCATTGTTTTCATCATGTTATTGATTGGATAAAGACAATTGAGATGATTTGTTGTGCTGCAACCTATTCACTAGAGCAGCTAAGGAAAACCTATAGCTTTCCGAATACATGAGATATATTGAAGCTAGAACACAGGAAACCAGACATTTCAAAAATTTTGAAAATTGAAATTTGATTATTTGAAGGAGGCTAAAAATTTGTGAGGGTGGATCTGGTAAATTTGACTCGTTCAGTTTAATCATGGTTTTTGGATCCATATATATGGGCACCCTTGGTTTTTCCTATGGCATTCATCTCCATATGCAGCCTATTTAAAGGATGATCAAATGCATGTTAAATGGTCTCAATGGCCACTGAAAACACAACAGTGGTAAATATAAGAGCCCAATGAATATCAGAGCCAAAGGTATTGACATCATCCTGAGATTAGTAATGGGATGGTATATCTAGTTGTTTGTGGAAAAAGTAGTTTTGGTGCAATGGTGATTTGACATAATGCATGGTGTTGCAGTGGTATGATGAGAATATGTTGCAAATATTTGATGAGGAGGTTTGGTTATACGATGATGATGAGATCAATGAAGGAATAGAGGTCGAGGAAAATGAAAAATAAATGATTTTCTCCAAGAAAAAGTAGAAGTGACAATGCTCGTTACTCTTTTCAAATAGGCATATCATGAAGCAAGAAGAAAGGTTGGAGAGGCAAGGATTATTTCCCATGCTTAAATTAAAGTTGTTAGATTAGTTGTGGTTAGAGTTTTCGTCAAAGAGGAAAATGGTGGTGCGAGAGGCTACATAAATTTTAGAACAACAAAAATAGCTCTCGCCATACAAGTTTGAAATGGTTGGCCACTGCAACAAAATGATCAGATGAAGAAAGGTTCAGAGACACAACTGTATTGGACCAACAAGTGCATTGTCATACTAAGTGCATTGAATATGTGATGAGGACTTTTTTTGTTGTGGTTGTGATGCAAGATCATCCCACTTCTGAGTCAAAATGTATTTTGACTATACTTAAGGGTTTTCATTTACCAAGGGAGTTGATTCTCTAATAGATTGTAATTATTTGATTATTTGTCTTTTGGACCTATGTCTATAAGGAAAATTAGAGAAATTGTGAATATTGTAGCATCTACTCTTAAAAGAGAGATATAGAGAATATTTGAAGGGATTTGAGATATTGTAGGTAGTTAGATTTCTAGAAATATCTATGGATCTAGAGAATCCTAGAATAGGGGATCATTGAGTACTTAGTGGATCTAGATAGGAATAGTTGAGTAAATAGAGGATTTGAACTTGAATCCGTTTCAAAGTCCTACTTGTATAAAAACATGTAATCAAAGTAGAATGATATGATGAAGAATAGAGGTGTGTAGTGTGGATAAGAGGAGATTTTCGAGAGGATTTGAGGGCCGAATAAGGCCTTAAGGCTGAGAAGGGATTTGATTGTAAATCATGTCATGAGAGTTGTTGTAAATTATTTCTACATTAAAAGAGGAAGTTATTGGTTTCAAGTATTTTGAAATCTATCATATTAAACAATGTTTATGATGATGAGTCGAATTTGATATGGGTTTGTTTCAGGCCTATGTCAAACCCATGAATGATTAGTGTAGTGGAAGAATAACCTTAAGAAGCACAAAGAAGAATGGATTATTCTTGTATCAGAGTCACAACAGAAGCAGAAGAAATCAACAATCATGAGGAACAATGAGAGATTATCATTACATGGAGCATTGCAACTGTGATAGAGTAAGTTGGAAGAATAATCTCAGAAGAGATAGGTGTTGATCATTGATCAATGAAGGATCAACGATCCATTAACTAGAGGATACAGGAGTATTTTTAGAGTACTGAAAAATGACTATAAGCATAAGGGAAGATTGAAGACAAAGGACTTATATTAGAACAAAAGGGTGAGTGGAGAGTATAAAGGGAGAAACTAAGTTGAGTTTGAACCAGAGGAGCTGGAAACCACATAACAAATCCAGAGGAGTCGAGCACAGAGGAGTGGTGTAATACTTAGTTTTGTTTAGAGTCCCAACATAAGTCTGTCACTTGAAAACTCTAGGAGATAGAACTTCAGAAGGAGTCATCATTTAATAGCACTAGCTCGGAGGTCTCGAAGCTCGAGTGGAATTTTAATTTACGAGAGGGAATACCTAAAGGCAAGCATCGGGCTCTGGGATCTAACAATTGGAAGAGAGTTGGACAACAATGGATGGGAAATTATCTGTCGTCCGGATCTATTAAAGTTGGGAGTCATTTGAATTGCGAGAAGGCATTTAGAAGAGCCGAGAGCTAGGTGGAATTTGTCACGAGACGGATGACAGTTAACAACAATTATTTATGTTAGGCGAACCAGAGATTGCCCAGGATTTTTGCTATTAGAATTTATTTATAAGTTGGGACCAGGGCATAAATGGGGCCGATAGGTGGAGTATATGTGGCACAATTTAAGACATGAAACAGTGGTCCATAAAGGAAAAGGGATCGAGAAAGAATGAACGGGCTCACATGGCAAGGCCAAGGTGAAGGCCAATAACTATCAAAGGCATGTGGAGCAAGTGGCCTAGTCTGGGTGTTAATTAAATCTGCAAGCGGGTATCAAAAAAGTCAGGTTCGTCTTATGTGTTAGGTGGGCCAGCGTGAATGTTAAAAGTTGGGTACAATTCTTTTTGTGAATGAGTTCAGCCATAGTGGTTTTGTTATGGCTTTGGCTATGCATTTATATGCATATTTTGGCTCTGGTGGCTATGTTTAAAAATGATAATTAAATATGGTGGTTTGGTACCCCCCTTGCAGACCCTTCCACTAAGTTACACAATCTTTTAAAAGAGATTTATCTCCCTAAATTTGGGGTTGAAGGAAGTACAATTTGGAATAGATATGGGCATTGTGGGTTTGATCGAACTAGATATTTGGCAAGCCTATAATTTGGGCTTGCATAATTTGGCATCAAAGTAGGAGTGCTATGAAAACCTTAGAATAGAGAGTTTGAAAGGAGAAATCAAGGGAGATAACAACTAAAATACTATTTCTACGGTGGGATGAGATGTGATAGCAAAATCAATTAAAGTAGATGAAGGAGGTAAAATTTATTTATGTTTTACACTTTATTTTGCATTTGAAGATTGATACCCATAAGAAAAGTGTTAGAGATTTTGGAAGGATAGTGAGCAGAATGTTCTAAGGAAAGAGAAAATTGAAGAACAACAAAGACTGATAAGAGGACTAGATCATATTAGAGAAACAAAGAATTTGGTTGAAAAGAGGCAATGTGCTCTCGGGGGGATTCTTTTGAAGAAATAGATTAGAAGTGCTTTTGAGCCAAAGGAAAGGTTGTAAAATCTTGTATGATGTTTTTATAATTAACTTTAGTTATGAATAATTATATATGCAGATAACTGAGAGAAGAAGAGTGGTAGCAACTATGACAATTGAAACTGTGACAGAGGAAGGAGCTTTCAAAGCTCTTAAACTAGATTTTGAAAAGACCCATCAACCAAATGAATTTGTTGAAGTAAGGGAAATAAAAGAGAGTGGAGAAGTGAGCAAATGACAATGCAACAACCTAACAAATTTCAAAGATGAGGAGAAGATGTGCTCAAGGAAAGAAGGAGAAGAGGTTATACTATACAGGACTAGAAAAATAAAACTTCCAACAAACAGTAATTGGGTAGAAGTTGATAGAGGCATTTCCATAGTGATTGTGGGTAGAATTTCTAGAGAAAGATAGAAAGATAATAAGAGGACATGAAGAGGAGAACTTGGTATTGTGACAAGTGGTAGACTTGTTACATTTTGAGAAGGCTTGTTGAATCTCACAAGTCAACAAAGAGTGTTCACTAAAGAAAGAAGGAATGGCTACTAATGGTAATTTGAAGGATTTTGAGAGGGGAAGTCATAGTCGAATAAAGAAAAATTCCAAAGTAGCCTGCATAAGGAGAATGAGTGAAGGGGAATTTGAGAGATAAATGATTGAGTTGAAAGATGAATTCAATCATTTGAAGTAGCTTCTATAGGAAATTCAAGAGGACGAGGGGTATGGATGGACAATGAAAAGGAAGGTGAAATGGCATCCATACAGAGGTAGCAGAGGCATAATATGTATGGCAGGTTGAAGGAAGAACTCAAAGTAGTTGAGTATGAGTTGATCTTGTTTTAACAAACTTTATTCCTTGATGAGAAACAAGCAAGGAACGTTGAGGAGGAATTCATATATAGTCTGATGGACTATGAAATTAGTTTAGATCAACATGAAGAATAAGAAACTAATCAACATGAAGGAGAAGAAACTAAGGCATTGAAATAAAATCCTATGTATTTGAATCAAACATTTTATGTATATATACATGATTGGTAAGTGATGATCAACATTTAGTTGATGTGTTTATGCAGATTAATCAAGAAATATAACTTTTAGAAGATATGGTTGAGATAGAGAATTTGTGTGTGTGTGTGTGTGTTTGTTAACTATGAAAATGGTGAATTTGATAGGGAAGCTATTATGATTAAGGAAATTAATGTTATAAAGGAGGATGAAACAAAACCATCTCAAGGAGACTATGAAAATATGGGGAATGAGGAATTACTAAATGAAGACATGATCGAAGAGATTTCAATATTAATTGAAAATCTCATGTCAGAAAAAGAAAGCATAGACAACAATATGCAGTTTTTGGAGGAGTGGCAGATAGAAAAACATAGTGAAGGATTTTTCACAGAGGACATAGGTAGAATTCAATAAGATTTCGTTAAATTTTATGAAGAATTAAATTTCTTGGAAGAGAGGATAGAGAGCCAAAGACTGTATATTCATCTTGTGAAGACAAAGTTGGAGGAATTGGCATTAAAAAACATTGAGGAGAGAAATACAAAGTGTGGCTAGTGGATTGGCAAGAGATTTATAACTCTTATGTCAGAAGATGAGGACAAAGACAACAACAAAGATCAACCGAGGATAGAGGTTGATTAAATAATTGAAGAAATGTGGATTTTGATGAGACAAACATCGAGGAGGAGATATAGCAAATAGAGGAGGAAAAAACCAACAAAGAATTGTAGTTGAATGAAGCAGTGTGTATCAACGGAGAAAATGGACAACAACAACAACAAAAAATATGGAAACCTAGAGAATTGAAGACAATAGTACAAGAACCACATGCTAAAAAAAGGATTAATTACAAACTAAAGTTTTTGATCCCAAAAGACTTCATCAACATACACATGGTTAAGAGACCATGATATTTTTCGGCTTTGGGAGTCCGATGCAAGAGCATCCCACTTTTGAGTCAAAATGTATTTTGAATAGAGATAGGGGTTTTCATACACCAAGGGATTTGGTTCCCTACTTGATTATAATTATTTGATTATTTTTATCCTATGTTTGTAAGGAAGATTAGAGAAATTGTGAATATTTTAGTTAGATCTACTCTTAAAAGAGAGATATCAAGAATATTTGAAGTGATTTGGAGAGATTGTAGGTAGTTAAATTTCTACAAAGATTTGTTGATCTAGAGAATCCTAGAATAGGGGATTTTTGAGTAAATAATGAATCTATATAAGAATTGTTAAGTAATTAGAGGATTTGAACTTGAATCCATTTCAGATTCCTATTTGTATTAAAATATGTAATTAGAGTTGAATGATACGACAGAGAATAGAGGTGTGTAGTGTGGGTAAGAGGAGAGTTTTGAGAGGATTTGAGGGCCGAATAAGGCCTTGAGGCCGAGAAGGGATTTTATTGTAAATCAGGTCAGGAGGGTCACTATAAAATATTTATGCATTAACAGAGGAATTTATTGGTTTTGAGTGTTTTGTAATGTGTCCTGTTAAACCTTGTTTATGATGCTGACTGAAATGTGATACAAGTTTGTTTCAAGCCTAGATAAAACTCATGAATGATTAATGTAGTGGAAGAATTACCTTAAGGGGCACAAAGAAGACTGGATCAATCTTGTATTAGAGTCACGATAGAAGCAGAAGAACTGAATAATCATGAGGAATAACGAGAAATCATTCTTGCATGGAGCATTGCAGCTATGAAAGTGTGGTTAGAAGAATAAGATCAAGAGAGATAGGTGTTGGTCATTGATCAATGAAGGATCAACGACCCATTAACCAGATGGCACAACAGTCTTTTTAGAGTACTGAACATTGAGTACAAGTAGAAGGGAAGCTTGAAGACAAAGGCTTGAGATTAGAATAAAAGGGAGAGTAGAGAGTATAAAGGGTGAAACCAAGTCGAGTTTTAACCAAAGGAGTCGAAAGCCACAAAACAAAGACATAGGAGGAGTTGAGCACAAAGGAGAGATGTAATAATTAGTTTTTTTAGAGTCCAAAAATAAATACATCACTTGACAACTCCGCGAGATAGAACTTGATAAGGATCTATCATTTAATAACATCGGGTGAGAAGCTTGAAAGCTCGAGTGGAATTTTAATTTATGAGTGGGTGGCAGAGAGTTGGAAAAAAGTGGATGGGAAATTGTATGTTTTTCAAATCCATTAAATCCAGGAGTCATTTGAATTGTGAGTAGGAATTCAGAAGAGTAGACAGTCAGGTGGAATGCGTCACCAGATGGATGACAGTTACAACATTTTTTCCATTACTCGAAACAAATATAGCCCATGCATTTTTCTATTAGGATTTGTTTATAATCTAGGACCATGGCATAAGTGGGGATGATAGGTGGAGTATATGTCATGCAGTGGAAGACATGGAACAGTGGGCCATATGTGGAAGGTTGAAGTCTGGAACTTATATTAATTTCCAATAGGAAAAGGGAACATGCAATAATAAATGGGTTCACATGGCAAGGCCAAGGCCAAGGCCAATAAGTATCAAAGGAATATTGAGTAAGTGGACCAACTCAAAATAACTCTAGCCTGGGTGTTAGTTAAATTTTCAAGAGGACATCGAAAAGGTCAAGCTTCAACTTATGTGTTAGGTCAGCGAGCTAAGAGGTTAAAAGCTATGTGTTGTTCTTATTGTGAATGGGTTCGACCACAATGGTTCTGTTATGGTTTGGGCTATGCATTTATATGCATATCTTGGCTCTTGAGGCTATGTTTATAAATGATACTTAAATCTGGTGGTTTGGTATCCCCCTTACAAATCCTTCCATTAATTTATACAATCCTTTAAAAGGGATTTATCTCCCTAAATTTGGGTTTGAAGGAAGCGCGGTTTCGAACATATCTGGCACTCTGGCTTCAATCGAACTAGATATTTGGTAGGCCTATTATTTGGGCTTGCATCAAGTTGACTTACATGTGAAATATTGAGTGATGTGAAGCTCCATAATTTCATGCAGCAATGGCTAGAAATTGAATTTATGCATGGTATAAATGGAGGATTTGTTGGTCGAAGATGGAGATGATGCTAGGAATAACATTTACATGATGAATGCTAGCCAATTAAGCTAAGAAAACTTAAGGTATAAGTCTCTACACTTATGAAGAACAATGTTGGTAAAGAAGAAAGATCAATGTAGTAGGTGGTATATGATGGAATTTCTTGGTGATTATTAAAAGGAAGTATGTGAACGTTTGGCCCACTCTAAATACGAAAAATACGTAAACACAAAATGATCACTGGAATATATTTCCCATGCTTACGTAGGCTAACCATGGTCATAACTAAATAGACCTCATTTCATGATGCTATGATGCATGACACATTTTTTTTAATTTTCCTCATTTAAGTAGATGATGTGTTTATGGAGTTACATGCCAGGAAAAAAGGCTAAAAGAGGCATGGAAGCAAAAGAAGACACAATGGATTGATTTCCCAACATGGAGGCACAATATGAAACAATTGTGGGGCCGGGGGATGGTCAAATTTTGTGTAATAGAGGTTGTGTGGAGTGTGTGGAAGTTTAAGTCAAGAAGAGTCAAAGGTGATTTTCCTGTAGTGATAACTGGTTAGAAACAGGTGTGGTGAAAACAAAATTAGCCTACGAGGTGTTTTGAGTCCTCATGTTGGAAGTTTGTGGTTGTGGAATGGAGAAATGAAATGAGACAAGTGCACAAAAATTTTCAGAGAAGTAAGAAAATTTCAGGTCAAGGTATGGATCAAGCAAGATAAAGAATCTGAGAGAGTAGTTGTATGGAGTAAAGAATGAATATGGAGTAAATGGTGCTAATGTTTAGTGAAGGAGCTAGTGTGTGAAGTGTGAACACCTTAAGGGTTTTGGTCGAAGCTGTGAAATCTTGTTATAGGAAGGTGTATTTGCCTAGGATGTTGTAAGACCTATGTCCCGGCAGACATGTTGCACGAGAGAACACATAGTTGTAAGGCCTTAAGAACTTGCTTAGGAATACATACAATGCAAGTGGTGCATGTAGTGATCAAGCTGTGGAATGAACCACTTGGAGAGGTACCAAGGTGGTAGGTGTACTTGTATCTTGGCTTGATGGGGGGATGTGAAAACTCAGATGAGATGGTTGATGAATGGGATCAGGTCAATCTCCTAGAGTCAAGTTTTAGGGGGGGGGGATTGTTATAGTGGATCTGGAAAACTTGACTCAATCAAGTTACTCATGGCTTTTGGCTTCATATTTATGAGCACCCATGATTTTTCCACCCATGAGTTGAGTATGGACACCTACTCAACTCGAATCGAATTGCTCTATGAATGTTTCCCTTCATCAAGAACACTATCTCAGAGACTATCTACAATAATACATTCCTTAAGAAGGATTCCCATTATGAAATGTAACAACTTTGTGTATGCTTATGTTCCCACCTTAGTTTCTTTTACTTTTGTGTGTTGCATAACTATACTTGACATATAACTCCATTTGACTAATAGAAAAGTATAGCTAACTGTAATAAATTTTATCTTAGCATAAAATTAGTAACTAAAAGAAATTATAAATAACTATTAAAAATTCTAATAACCCATAAAAACTTCAAAATGCCAATAATGAACACTGAAGAAGGTTATATTTGGAAATCCTAACAGTTACACCTTCTCAAATTTCCTTGCTTCATAACACTAGTAGCACTTGATGTTGTTGTGTTTCAGGGCCCACCCATGTAACATACCCCAATGGTAAAATATTCCATTGAATGAGGTATTTTGGTAGCACCTTATTATTCAAATTTGGATTGTATTTCAATGTGTATGTCGATTGTATTTCATTGTCCTTAAATTTCGCTGGATTATTTCCTTCCACATTCCCCACTCCTATTTGCATTCCTTTGCACCTCTCGGTGCAATATCTAGTATTATGATGTTATTATGTAATATATTATATAGCTATCAACAAATGTTCCATTAAAAAAAATCAAATTATGAATTTTTGATGAGTGGCATTTATTTTTAATTAAAAAAATCATTTGAATTAATGAGTTTTCCATACTTCTAGTAATTTATTGTTTAATACTCATTATAAGCATTTTCATAAAGATATTTGAATTTAATAAAAAGTGTGTTTATTAACATGTTGCTAGAGATAAATCTCTTAGAAAATGAGAAAATGGTGTGAAAAAAAAAGGAATGACTTACCTACACATTATAATTATTTGAGATAAACAACAATAATTAGTAAATTTAGAAAGATTTAGAAAGTATAAAATTAAAACTATTAATATGAAACTGAAAATATTATTATATATGATAGGATATAATTTTTTTAACAAATGTTAAAATTAATAACACACATTCCAACCTATATAATTATTTAATAGAAGAAGATTTTTAATAAATAATAAAACACTTTACAAACGCCTTTATATGAAGTGGATAAATTATTAAACCAGAAACAATAAAATATGGTTTAATGGCACAATTTTCGAGTATTTTATGAATTATTGCTCCGCAAAGACGGCAACAAATTGACTTCTTTGGTGACTTCTTACGGGAATTTCGCAATTGAATTGACACCACCAACGGATTTCCACGACGACCTGGTATGGTCGTTTCAATATAAATATTATCGTTGTTTGAAGTTAAATAACGAGGAGACGCCAATTAAATAAATGGATCCATGTTTATTGCCACAAACCCCTTTATATGAAGTGAATAAATTATTAAACCAGAAACCAGAAACCTAAGTCTATATATATCTATCTATCTTTGTGTTACCAAACATCATAACGACTGTGAGGGACGTTTGCGTTTCAATTAAGAGCGCAGAAATGGATCGTCATGCTCTCTGCAACATCATCATGCTCTCTCTTATATTCGCAGCCTCTCTTGTTGCTGCTGCTGATCATTCAACCTGGAACCCATTGGAGGAGGAGGAGGGTCACCATGAAGGGGACTTGGACGCTCTTCTGTCCTTTAAAAAGCATATCAAAACTGACCCAGCGGGAAAGCTGCGCAACTGGACAGTTCAGAATTCAAAGCAGCTATGCTCCAACTGGTATGGTATTCGCTGCACTCAACACTCTCTAAGAGTTATTGCCATAATACTTCCTGTTCCCCTCATTGATTATTGGGGGGATCCTAAATACCAACTGGGAGGTACCCTCTCCCCCTCTCTTGGCAGCCTTTCTTCATTACAGACGTTGATTCTTTGTGGCAATAATTTCACAGGAGTGATTCCACCTGAACTCGGGCAGCTTCAAGCCCTCAGATTACTTAACCTCAGCTTTAATCATATGCTTGAAGGATCTATTCCAGTTTCATTGTCTAATTGCACAGCCCTTCGATGGATCGACCTTTCAGCCAACTGGTTGAATGGGACGATGCCATCTGAGTTTGGTCGTCTAGTCCACTTGGAACATCTCGACTTCACTGGGAATGATCTGAGTGGAAGTATTCCAACTTTTCTGAGCAACTGCACATCGCTTCAAGAGTTGTTGCTTGGAGGAAACTCTTTCAATGGTTCAATCCCTTCCGCTTCCTTTTGGGGTTTGATGAGAAGTCTATCTGTTATTGACTTATCCGGGAACCAGTTAAGTGGTCACATCCCTCCGACTCTGGGCAATCCTAATCGGCTGTCGTCCATCGACCTTAGTGGTAACCAATTAAGTGGAGGAATTCCAGCGCTCCGCAATTGTACCCGGCTATTGTACATGGACCTTTCAGAAAACAACATCAGTGGAATAATTCCAGCGGAATTGGGGTTTCTACAGCAGCTACAGACCCTGCATTTAAGTTCTAACAAATTGGAGAACATTATTCCTCCGGCGCTGGGAAACTGCTCGTCCCTCAGGTCTTTATCTTTGGGGAACAATCGATTGTCCGGCAGCGTACCACCTGAGTTGGGTAAATTGAGGGAGCTCACTCACCTTTCAATCTATGGACTATGTGATACTCCTCTGTCCTTTCAATCACCTGAACCTGATTATAATTGTGCTCGTGGCAATATTTCAGGTTCTATCCCTTTTGAAATTGGAAATTGCAGTAATCTCTCTTTTCTATTTCTTCATTCAAATATGCTCACGGGGGCCATACCTGAAACCATTACAAGATTGAAGAAGCTTACAGTTCTTGACCTCAGTAACAACCAGATCACGGGTACAATTCCTCAGGAAATAGGAAATCTCCAATCCCTTCAATTCTTGTTTTTATTTTCAAATAACTTAACTGGACACATTCCAGATAGCATAGGTCACTTAAAATTTCTTCGATACCTACATTTGAGTAGGAATAATATGTCGGGCACTATCCCTTCTCATATTAGTGGATTGGCTTCACTAAAATTTTTGACTTTATCTCAAAACAATTTCACTGGAAACATTCCTAGAGCCATAGGAAATCTCAAAGCTTTGATAAACATAGATATATCCAATAATAATATCCGTGGGAGGATTCCTAAAACTATAGAAAAGCTCAAAA
This sequence comes from Pinus taeda, assembly GCA_000404065.3. Taxonomy (NCBI): domain Eukaryota; kingdom Viridiplantae; phylum Streptophyta; class Pinopsida; order Pinales; family Pinaceae; genus Pinus; species Pinus taeda. Next base: position 58,281 of record APFE031346996.1, read on the forward strand.
ATTTGGAGTACATAGATATATCCAATAATAATATGAGTGGGAGGATTCCTAAAACTATAGAAAAGCTCAAAAATTTGTACAACATAGATATATCCAATAATAATATTAGTGGGAGGATTCCTAAAACTATAGAAAAGCTCAAATCTCTTTCCCTTATAGATATATCAAAAAATTCATTTAGTGGAGTTTTGGCTACTATAAACTTTCCAAATTCTTTAAAAAAAATTCAGCTCACTCTAACCATTTTTCAGGAACTTTTCCAATGTCTTTGGCCATGTGTGAATTGTTGGATTTAAGGAAAAATCAATTAGAGGGTGAGCTCCCTCAACATATTGGAAATTTTGGAAACTTAAAAGTGCTAAGTGTCAGTTATAATAATTTCCATGGTGGTATTCCTAAATCAATCACAAATCTCACCAAACTACAAGTGTTGGATTTATCCAACAACAAATTCAATGGAGAAATACCTTTTCATCTTGAGAGACTCAAGGGATTTACAATCAATGTCACAAATTTAAGCATTGAAGATGAGATTCAAGTGCCATTTTCCATTATCATTAAAAGAAGTGAATATACTCTCACATATGTGCTTGCTACAAATACAATAATTGACATGTCAAGCAATAATTTTACAGGAGGAATCCCTGCAAGCATAGGGAATCTATGTAGCTTGAGATTGTTGAATTTATCAGGGAACCAATTGGAAGGACAAATTCCTACATCACTTAGTAACATATCTACTTTGGAGCAGTTGGACTTGTCCAAAAACAAGTTTACAAGAAAGATTCCTCAAGAGCTCTCTAAATTGTCAATGTTGGCAATTTTTGATGTTTCCTATAATAGCCTATGTGGCTTAATCCCAACAGGAACACAATTTTCTACTTTCAATGTAGCATCATTTCAAAAGAATAAGTGTTTACAAGGGTGTCCTTTAAATTCTTGCAATGTAAAGAAAGCACCCATGGGAGAAGGCAATAATGGTAAGAGTAAGCATGTCAAAGTGGGATGGCTAAGTCATTTGGATGAAAAAATGTCATTATTGGCATTAGCTATGGGAGTTGGGATTGGATTTGGGGGAGTGGTTGCCATGTTTATATTGTGGGAAAGAGCTAGACATTGGGTGTTGGGTTTACCTCCCAATAAATCACAAGCTTTCTATGGAGAATATCGACTCCCTACATAGAAAGAATGTAAAGATGTTTTGGTTTGTATTTCAATGTTTTGAAATAAAGATGCTATAGTTTGTATAGTTTGTATCCGACTCTTTCAAAATAAAGGTACTTTCTTTACTATTTGAATCTTTCAAAATAGTCAATATATTATAAATAAAATAATTTAGAAGATATCTAAAATAATAAGAAAGAATATATTTTGTTACTCCAATTGCTTTAAAGAGTTAATAACTACAAATAACAACACAATTTTTTTAAAATTTTCACAATATTTTCAATTTTCATAATAAATCCACTATCATAATAATATTTATAATAATTATTTAAATAAAATAATTATTTAAAAAAAAACATTCCTATAACATTACTATTATAATACATTTTTATATTCAAAATTAATATATATATTGATTATCTTTATAAATAAAAATATATAATTTTATCATTATTATTTTAATTATCAATTTTCTCATATTTAATTATTTTATATTACTTTTATAATATCATAAACTCTCTACTTTTACCATCAGCTCTCTACTTCGTTTACTTTTACCATCAACTCTCTACTTCGTTGCTTACTACACTAATCAAATTGACACACAGAAAAGAAAGGAAAGGAAAAAAATGAGATTTGATAATTTCTTAGTGGACATTGAACTACTTCACATGTACTATCTTTAAATTTAGTCGATGCCATTGCTTGACATATACTTTGGCGCATTCAAACTATATGCAAAGTTTTTCGTAAAAAATTGTGATTCTTCTCACTAGTTGTCATTGAAAATGCAATTTTAAAAATATTTCTTATTTGAATTAAATTTTTAATTTTGACCACTCTAATATTTTTAATTTTTTTGTTTTATCATAAATATTTTATTTGTTAATTTCAAATTTATTTATTATATTATAATTTAATGATTATTATATATATGAATTATATTTTTAATATTATATAATTTTATATTTAAAGTGGTATATTTAATATTATAATGAAAATTTTTATAAATAAAATAATTTTTTATTGTATCCAAATTTTTGACTTAATAAATGAATATAATATATATATATAAAATATGATATTAAAATAATTAAATAAACTAAAATTCAAATAAAATGATTTTCTATATTTACAATACAAACAGGTAAATAATAAAATTAATTAAAGAATAACTGAAATAACTAATATTCACAGTGTAATGAAGCTGGTTTTAATTTCTTTTTTATTATCCTGGGTGCCCCTAATAAATTTTTTAAGTTTAAAAAACAAATAGATATTAATTTAATTTAATAATAATATATTATTTTTTTTTTTTTAAATCTAGAACAAGGGATTAGTAATTCTAAATGCAAAGAAGGTATTTCAAATTATAACTTTTTACATCTTGTTTGACAATTAAATTACAAAGTCATGATAATCAAAGACTCACTATTTGTGAACTAAACATCTATCCTCTAACACTCTATAGTCCAGCCTAAATCTATCTTATATTTGGATCTACCAAGCACTAAGAAGAATCAAGTTTGTAGTTATGTAGTTAAGTTGGATCTAAGCTAGTGCTTTTGCATTCCATAATGAATTTCCTTAAATCTTTAAATAGGCTTCATCATAACAAATATCATGAGATTGTAAACCTATATATATATATATATATATATATATGATATATATAGTAAACTGATTTTTATTACCTCAAAATAACAAATTGCATGGTACCATCTTTCACCGATCACCCACTACAAGTCAATACATTTACTACAATCCTAGTTCAGAGTCCACGATTTATCATAAGTTTTTCCTCTTTTCCCCTTGTCTTACAGATATCAATCCATTTCGAGGAGTTACCAAAAACAAATGAATAGTGTATAATGATTGCATTTCTTATCGACACTTCCACAACTATAAGTTCCTTAATATTTGTTACTTATCACTATCCAAGTGATTGGATTCATGGGAACACTTGCGCCAACCTTCAAGAAATCCATGATTACGTTTGAGTCTCTTTTGTTTTCAATAAAGGTGAAGACTCCCTCAACTGAGAGATGGGTTAGCTCTATATGTTGCTGAGCTGAGACAATGGGAGTTGACTTGTAGTAGGAGTCTTATGATGCTCCATGTTGTCTTGGTTAGAAGCCGAAGGATTCTTGGGTCCTTTTGTTTCTTTTGGTTCTTGCCAACCACAGTTCTTTTTCTCGGGATCTAAGTGGGAGAAGGCCCTTGAGGAAAAGGGCAGGAACTCTAAAGGTGACTAGGCTATTGACATCTCATGCTTTGAAAGGAAATGTTCTTGTAGTCTACCAGCTAAGAATAAACCTTTTTCCTTTTAGTTTGGATAATTTTATCTGGCAACTCTTTACTGATATCTATTTCCACAAATATGCGTGAAAATGTGACAATTTCCTTCTCAAGACTCTCAATGTCTATTTTAATGAATTCACCTAGTAAATCCTTAATGTCAACTAAGATGTCATTGAAGAAAATGAATGTGTGGGTTCGATAGCCTTACCTAGACTGGAGTGGCCATATCTTCCATATAGAGAAGATTGAAATTTGGAAATCATGGTTGAATTAAAATATCAACTTGTCGCTAAAATGAGGGATCTTGATCAAACACTTTATAACAATCCACTACATTTATGAAAAATACCATAAAGAATCCTTCAAGAAAAAATACAATAATATATGTGAACCCTAATTTTTATGCAAAATAATTTATGTTCCATACATAATAGGTGTGACTGATAGAATTGCCAAAATTCTAAGAAAGAAAGACTTCTCTATTTCTTTCAAACCTATGAAAACTATCCATCAACAAATGAGGTCCGTCAAGGATCATATAGACCCACATCAACACCAACAGATATATAGAATAACCTATTCATGTCACAAATGCTACATTGGAGGGATTGGAAGATTGTTTAGAATTAGGATGAAAGAACATGATGTTGATATTAAACATGAATGTATTCGTTCTTCCTCCCTCACAGAGAACTCCAGCAATACCAAACACCACATAAACCTTTAGAAAACCGAAATCATTGCCAGGAAAAAATATTATTTAAAAAGATGCTTTAGAGAAACCCCAGATATCATTAAAAGCCCTAATAATCTAAATAGAAACAATGACCTTGAAACCTTCTTTACCTTTTCCTTATAATATCCTTACTGCATCATCTCTCTTCTTTCCATCCCTCCCCTTCATAATTCTAAAATGACACTTTATTTAGATTACTAATTGAAATTATAATTAATTAGATTAATTAATTATTAAAATTATAATTATTATGATTAATTAAATATAAAATATATAAATTATTAACTTTTTAATTTATATGGCATTAACGACTATTTTTAATTTGCTTTCTAGTATTAAGGGATATTAATAATTATATATATATTCATTACCCTTGAATTAATAATTCATTTATAATATTATACCCTTTTATAATATTATATTTTTATTAATATTATTAATATTATTCTTAATTAATTAATAATATAAATTAATTTATTAATAACCTTATAATATTATACTTTTTATATATCTATATTTACTCATATCTTATTTAATATTATTATTTTAAATAATCATATAAGTTATAATTTTCAATATATTAATATACAATATAACTCTCTTTACAAATTATTGCAAATTAATTAGGTTGAAATTAGGGTTTTTATTATTTATTGAGCCGAGAGTTTTTCATTTCTCTTTTTTAACTTCTCATTTATTTTATCAATATGTTGTTTTCTAGATACTATTTATTTAGGAATTTTTTGTCTTGATGATGGATCCACTTATGGACCCAAAACATAAACATTCCTACAAATTGACTATGGTAAATTTGACCTTCCATAAAAAAAATACAATTTCGTAAGCAAGACTACAAAATCCATAAAATCATAAAATAATCACCCATCATGTATAATCTGTAGAAGCCAAGTTTACTACAAGATATATCCACTTCAAGAGAAGTATTGTCTTCCACCTGATCTACAATAAATTCCAGCCCTGAGAGATATTTGGGGTTCTAAGGCGAGAACCCTAGCTTTAAGGTGTCTGAAAAGGATTTGGGTTGGGAAGAGGTGGAGGCATCCTTACCTTTGGCTCCCCCTTGTAATCTTGAGACTAGATAAACTGATTCATCCTTGGCTATGCCATATTCATGGAGTTATTTTTTTATCTTGAAGCCGCCTAACTCCATGAAAGAGCAAAAAATAACTAGTAGGGATTCCTAGCCAATATCTTATTCTAGCAACGAATGGAGATACCAGATTTGTGCCTTTGACCTTCAAGCATAAAGATCTCCTTGAGAATGGTCTCACAAAGACCATAAAATTCATCTGATCTGAGGCAAAAACCTCATCATGGCCGTAAGGAGAATCCTAAAGTGGAAACCCGATCTCTTCTCGCACCAGGTCACAACCTAAGGCAGAAGGGTATTTAATACCCACATGGTTTGCAGCATTTGGGTTTTGGAAAACCAAAAACCTGGTTGACTTGAAAATTTGTATGACATCAACACAGGTATCTGCTATACGCTCGAGGTGCTTGAAGAATAAAAAGATTGTTCTGGTAGTTAAACCCCAATATTTCAAACCTGTAACATCATATGGGTTGGCACCCTACATTTTCCAGGTGTAATCCCATATATCACTCCTTTTTCTCTGATGTTATCCCTACAGGTTTTGAACAATCGATTGTATGATTTCTACTGAACTTACATAATTCATATTCTCGTATCTAGATTAATATCCCATGACTTTTCCATCATAGGGCTAAGATTTGAATCCCAAGGGGGAAATCACTCCACCATCTATACTAAATCTGCATTCTTTCTTGTTGAATCCCTAACTTCTATAGAGCCCCAACTCTCACTATATTTTCATTTTTACAAATAGCTTTTTTGTTTTTTTCTTGGTGTGTTTTTTTAATATGATTATTAACTATTAATTATTTTTATTATTTTTATTTTTAATTTGATTAAGTCAATATAACATTATATTACATCACATAACATTTTGCAACATTATTATGATACTACATTGTAGAATGCTTCTTCATGCAATAATAAGTAATGATATAAAAATATTTTTAATAATTTTGCAAACAATAATTAATAACACAAGGCAAGAAAGATTATAATGGAAAGAACTAATACCAAACAAACATATTATAGAAAATCCTAATACATATTTATATAGAACCTATACAGATCTTGAATGAGCTATAACTCCTTTTCTTGTTTAAATCATCAAGTGGTTGGATGTAAGAGGTGTGGTTGGAAGCCTAAACAACTTGAAATGGATATTATTAGAGTATTGACACAATTTTTGATTGAAAACATCAAGAGGTTGGAATCAAGAGGAGATGATACTTAGGTCTACAATGCAAATAGATAGGTCTTCGTGAGCCTTTTGTTAGAAGTGAATATTTCATGATGGAGTAGGTTGATATAAATCAATTCCACAGACCTTATAAGGTCCTTAGTGAACCATGAGGGTCTCTGAATAAGAAATTAAAATGCCATATATTTGATAAAGAGATATAAAAATGCAATAGTATTTTGATTCCTAAAAAACATCCTTATTGATCTCAACTCAAACCTCAAGTAACATATGATGAATACCATTTTCTAAAGTATATGTTAGTTATATATGCCAAATACTAGGATGACCATAACATGGGTACAAATAATAAGTGAAAAGTGTTATGAAAAAATAGTACTTATAATATTTGATGAAAATAAAGAGTTACTCTATTTGGAAAACTGTATTAGATGAAGCTATTAATAATAAAATTTTAAGAGGTAGAAATGAAATTAAAGTATTCATTAATATCTTGTAAATATAAATTCTATATAATAAGTTTACTACTACTATGAACTACTATGAACTCCTCATGCGATTAATTTAATTTATTGTTAAGATTTCAATGCATATTATTCAAACAACGATGCACTATACACATATAACAAATCCATAATAAACATTAATCACTAGATGTAAAAACTATATTTTAACCATGTAAGGGAGTTTTCTTAGTTCACATATATTATTGACAACTTGTTTGAGGATATTATAAGGTCCATATTAATGTGGCACAATTGTGTGACGAGGGCCTTCAAAACTCTCCTCTAAAATGTGAATCCAAACTCTGTGACTAATCTGAAAGTTGAGAGGAATGTAATTCTCATCACGCCCAAACGTATTTTCGATGTTAGTATCATGAAATTATCTCTAAATAGAGTGAATATTTTTCTTTGAAAACTAATTTCCTTTTGAATTTCTTTCTATGTTATTAATCTAGTATTTACTGATTTCGAAGGCTCATTGGTCACGGTAAATAGGTAAGGTCAATCAATTAGCATTTTTGGTTGGAATCCTAGTAACACTTCAATGACTTACATGTATGTGTTGGTTCTACTAAGGTTAAATGTAGTATGAGAGTGAGACATCCTATGTATATTAGGTAAAATAATTATACATGGACACTAATGTCATTGACTATTTTTGTCTCTCTATTATTTAAGGGTTAGAAATATTATAGATTGTTAAGATATTATACAAGGTTAAGTTTAATATCCATAATGCTCTAAATAAATCTACAACATGTGTTGTGGATATTAAAATATTGTTTATCATAATTAATGTAAGGAGTCTATTACAAACCCAAACATGCACAGAGGATAAAAAACTAATATTTGAACTAGTGCGTGAATTACAATATGGTGCTAAGAGAGTCATATTCAAAATCCATTCCTCTTCTACACAAAAGGTTTCATGATATGATTTAGTGGTAAGAACTCCTATTATGAAGAACATGGAGATTAGTTCCCAAGACATGCTAGGAATGAACAAGCATACATGCAACTACTATTTTCACTTTGGAGGTTTATTGATGATGCATAACTATACATCAAAGAATGTAATGTTCCACGTCATACCTAAAGTTTGATGGATTGAGAATTTATCTAGAAAAAATTTATACTCACATGTTGATTTAGAGAATTGTTCATTTGAAACTAGTTTTTAAATATAATTAATTAATTAATTAATTAATTAAATATATGAGGTATACACACACAATTTTGGATATTTCTTTTTGAATAGTTATATTTCCCAACCACCATTGTTAAAATGGATTTGTTCTATAAAATTGAATTAACACCACTCAACTAATTTCTCAATTATTGATCCAAAAAGAAAATAATAGTTATGGTAAAGACAATTATTTTTAAACCAACCTAGATCCATCTTAACACTGGATCTATCAAGCACCGAGAGGGATCAAATATCTTGAGGTCAAAACATATTTTTTGAGTGCAAAACTTGACGAAAGGTTTGCACCTCGAGAGATTTTATCCCTCTCAGCCCTTGATAGATCCGAGGTTAAAATGGATCTAGACTGGTTGTATAATACTATATAATATCTATATTTGTATCTATGCATCTCTTTCTTATTCCCTCTCTTTATCTAACCCCCCAAACATACACACACTCTTTCCATATCTATCCATATGTCTCTCCCTCTCTCTTCCTCTCCCTCTTCCTCTCCATCTCTCTCTCCCCCTTTTCTCTCACTCTCTTCCCCTTCTCTCCCTCTCTCTCTTCATTCCTCTCTTTCCCTTTCTCTCCCACCCCACTCTATCTCTCCTCCCCATCTCTCTTACTCTCTCTGATCCTCTCTTTCCATTTCTCTCCCACCCCACTCTATCTCTCCCCCCATTGCTCTCACTCTCTCTCTTCCCTCCAAGTCTGTCACTATATCCCTCCCTCTCGCATTCTCTCTCTCCCTTCTATCTATACATGTCCATCTCTCTCTCTTCCCCTTCCCTCCCTATCTCTCTCCTCTTCTCTCTCTTCCCTCCTCTACTCTCTCCCTCACTCTCTCTCCATCTCTCCCTTATCAATCCATCTCTCTCTCCCTCTCTCCTTCTCTATCTCCACTCCTCTCTCTCTATCTTTCTTCCTCTCTATCCCTCTCTCTCCCCCCATCTCTCTCTCTCTCTCTCTCTCTCTCTCTCTCTCTCTCTCCTTGTATTGTGGTTCAAAAGTATCTAAATTAAAAAATAATCAATTGGTTGTAAATCATGTAAAAAAAAAATACAATCATGAAAAACTTAAGGAACATGCACTATATTTCCCATATTATTGTAGTCACTTGCTTTGGTTCATAATTCACTTGGATCTTAGTTAAGATGGATCTATGCTTGTTCTTAATAATATTATTTATATTATATGAATTTCACTTTATTATATATAAAAGTATTCTCATTTTTAATTTTATTAAAACCTTGATTTAATTTCTATGGGAATATTTTTAGTACTAGTGAGGATAGATGGTTTAGACATATCTCAAAAGTAATTATAACCTTTCCCTTTTATATTTAATTAAAAAATATTATAAAATTTAATTAAAACAAATATTTATAAAATGTTTTGATTGTGAAATAAGTTATGTTTTTTGGGCATGTGGTATTGTAACAACGTCTATTTGCAAGTTAGTAACATCCATGGTAAAATGTGGGTGAATATCCATGGTTACGAATATTGTCATATTGTTAAAAAATATTTTGATTGTGAAATAGGTTATGATTGTTTGGGCATGTGGCATTGATAAGACATGGTATTGATAAGCCATGGTATTGGCCCATGGTATTGTAACAAAGCCTATTCACAAGTTAATAACAAAATCAAAATATAGCAAATTGAATTTTATTATTTTATTACTTTAGCGTTTTATACGGGTTAGATGCGTAGATGTAATGTAAGTATGTAAACAATTTTAAATGTCGACTCAATTAAAAAAATAAGTGAAAAGTGCTATCGGGGATGAGTGTAAACATTTAAAAGTTGACTCAAATAATAATAAAAAGTTAAAAGTAATAAACAAAAGTTAAAAGTAATAAAAAAAAATTAAAAGTAATATAAATCTAGTATCCAGGATGAATGTAAACATTTAAATGTTGGCTCAATTAATAATAAAAAGTTAAAGTAATAAAAATAATAAAATTCAATTTTTTATATTTTTATTTTGTTGTTAAATTTTCAATAAGCTTTGTTACAATACCATGGGCCAATACCATGACTTATCAATACCACATGACCAAAAACCATAACCTGTTTCTCAACCAAAATATTTTATAACAATACCATATTCTTAACCATGGATATTCATCCCCACTTTACCGCATATATTATTAACATATGCTTTGTTACAATAACATGGGTCAATACCATGGCTTATCAATACCACATGCGCAAAACACAACTTATTTCACAATCAAAATATTTTATATCAGTATGAAAACATTATTAATCATGGATATTCACTTCCACTTTACCATGGATATTATTAACTTGCAAATATGCTTTGTTACAATACCATGGGCCAATATCATGGATTATCAATACCACATGCCCTAAAAACATAACTTATTTCATAATCAAAATATTTTATAACAATATGAAAATATTCTTAACCATGGATATTCACCCCCACCTTACCATGGACATTAATAACTTGTAAATATGATTTGTTACAATACCATGACTTATTAATACCACATACCCAAACAACATAACCTATTTCACAATCAACATATGTTATAACAATATGACAAAATTCTTATCCATAGATATTGACCCCCACTTTTTCCATTGATACTTGTGAATAGTCTTTGTTACAATACCATGGGTTATTATTAACTTACAAATAAGTTTTGTTACAATACCATGGGCCAATATCATGGATTATTATTAACTTGAAAATACGCTTTGTTACAATACCATGGGCCAATATCATGGATTATCAATACCACATGCCCTAAAAACATAACTTATTTCACAATCAAAATATTTTATAACAATATGACAAGATTCTTAACCATGGATATTATTAACTTGTAAATAGGTTTTGTCACAATACTATGGACCAATACCATGGCTTATCAATACCACATGCCCAACAAACATAACTTATTTCACATTAAAAATATTTTATTTAAATTTTATTTTATAACATTTTTTTAATTGAATCTAAAAGGAAAATTTTATTTAATCAAAGAGATTTAGAATAGTTGGTGAGAGATTGCGTTGTTAAGGTGCTCCCTAAGCAAAGGTCACCGGTTCTAGTTTCGCCGATACCAAAAATCCAACATGGTCATCGGTTCTAGTCTCGCTGATACCAAAAATCCAGCATGGTTTCCACTGGTGTGGCTCAGGCCGGGTGCGATCCCCGGGTGACTTTGATGGCTTAGATGCCCCTGAGTCATGGCCTCTCCTCGCGACTAATAAAAAATTCCCATAGAAATTAAATTAAGGTTTTAATAAAGTAAAAAATGAGAATACTTTTATATATAAAGACATGAAATTTATATAATATAAACAGTATTATTAAAAACAAGTATATATCCATCCTAACTAAGGATCTAAGCGATGAGACCAAGCAAAGTGATTAACTATAACCAAAGTGACTAACTATAATAGAGAAAAGAGAGTATATGGTTTTTAAAAGTGTTTCATTATTGTATTTTAGTTGACATGATTGATCCAAATCATAGGTTCAATATTTTAAAACCAATTAATTTGTTTTTTAATTTATATACTTTCCTAAACACAATACAATGGGATCAAATTTAAGAGGGTGGGATATAATTTAAGAGGGGAGGGGGTGAGAGAGAGAGGAGAAAAGAACAAATACATAGATACATAGAGCTGGAGAAAGACAGTGACAAGGGAGAGATGGAGAGAGATTGAGGGAGAGGGGAGAGGGGGGAAGACAAATAAGAGGAGAGGAGAGAGATAGGGAGAGAAGGGGAAGCGAGAGAGGGAGGCACAAATATGGAGGGGAGAGAGAGATGGAGAGAGGGACAAAGATAGTGACAAAGTTGGAGAGAGAGAGAGAGAGAGAGAGAGCAAGGCACAAAGATGGAGGGGAGAGAGAGATGGAGAGAGGGACAAAGATAGTGACAAAGTTGGAGAGAGAGAGAGGGGGGGTGACACAAATATGGAGGGGAGAGAGAGAAGGAGAGAGGGAGGGAGATAATGAAAGAGTTGAAGGGAAGAGAGAGAGAGAGAGAGAGAGAGAGAGATGGGGGGGGGACAGAGCAAGGCGAGAGCGAAAGGGAGAGAGTACTCAAGAGAGAGAAGAATAGGGATTTGGAGTTGGAGGGGGGAGAGAGAGGGAGGGAAGAAGAAATACATAGACAGAGAAAGGTGGAGAGAGAGAGGGAGAGTAGATATATATTGTTAGGATATTCCGACACATAGGAAATAGTTAAGTTCAACTTGGTCTAGTATAGAGTTAGGTATAGAGTTAGGTAAAGTGTGTTTCTTTACCGTTGTACATTTTGTAACTTACAATCCGACGGTCAC
>APFE031347002.1:0-15568 GCA_000404065.3 Pinus taeda
CCTTTTTTTTTTTTCTTTTTTTTTTTTGTAATTAGATTGCACCTCAGCAAAATCCAACGTCTTTATTGAATGGATGAATGATTTACCCACTAGAGGGATGCTATCACCACTAGCCCCCACTAGTGGGATGGTATCATCACCACTAGCCCACCACTAGCCCCTACTAGTGGGATGGTATCACCACAATTGAGTCAAAGTTGGACACCCCTTGGAGTAGTTTAATCCCCCCAAAAGGGGCTTCCATTATTTACCCCTCCCATGGAGTTTGAACTTGGGACATTGTGAAAACTACACCCCACTAAAACCAACTAATCTACACCTCATTATGTCATTGTTATTCCCTTCCAATGGAGGAATATAGCAATTGATTTGTTATTTGACTAGTATTGGTTTAGCATTGGCCAATGCAAATTATAATGTTTAACTTTGAAAAATAAATATTTATTTTTCAATATTCTTAAAAAGCTATTTTTCAAATCTTTGGAGCATAACTTGAAGGCCTTATTGTAGCTTTTGCACAATATAATGCCATGTGATAAACACATCACATATTCTATGCCATAATTTATGGATGTGATTTTTTTTATTATTAAGCTTTGAAAGAAAACCATCTAAAAATAAAATATTTGAAAATAGCTCATAGTTATGTAAAAAGCATATTTACGAGAAGTTACTTCTCACAATAATTTATGACAGTTTTTAAATAAAAATTGGATAGGAATAAGATGTAAATAAATATATTTACCACTAGTTACTTCCCACCATATTTATATTTCCTCAACACTTATGTAGGACTAAAATTATCCACATCACATCTTAATTGTTAATTCTTTCCAAAGTAAGACTATAGAATTTGATTTACCTATTAATACTCAATTAATTGAGCATTTACCAATGTAAATTATAATTTTTTATGTAATTTTTCTCGAAACATAATTTTTAACTTGAATAGCAACCACTAAATTATTCTATAACACTTACTAAATATGATATATACAAAACAAAATGTAATCACACATAGCACAATTTCCGTATATGCGCAGTTTCTGTATATGGAATTTGTGTATATACAATGTAGATACATGAACGAAGATATGTACAAACTGCATAGACAGAAATTGCACATATACGGAAATTGTGCATATACGAAAGATATGCGCATATACGGAAATTGCGCATATACGGAAGATATGCGCATGTCTTCCATATACCCCTAACTTTCCTAGATGTGCATATCTTCTGTATATGCACGTCGTTTATGTATCTGCATTGTATATGCACAAATTCCATATACAAAAATTGTGCATATATGGAAGTTGTGCATATACGGAAGATATGCGCATATCAATAGCCTACAATAGCAACTTCCTTCCATTGGGTATAATTTTAAACCATGAGAATTGCATGATCTGGACGATACGAGGTTGAGGTCTCAAACTTTTCCCTGCATCCATCCTTGACTTTGAGCCGATATGACACAAATTTTGACCACTACAATATCTTTTTAGGAATTTATTTGTAGATCATTATTATTAATAGTCAAATTTAACTAGAACATTATCTGAGGACCAAAATATGTAAAGAAGCAAAGAGAAACAACAATATGCATTCACATTGATAGTAAATGATAACATAAAACCTAGGACAACTAACTACTAGGTAACACCGAACAATAATGCTACTTTCATTTTAATGCATGGTTCTTGTCAAATCTTAAATTCCAGATAGGTAAAATCAAATGAAAAATTAATATAACTACTACTATATGACATTCAGGATTTCAAGTTGGAAAATAATATTAAGTTCCTCACCATGAAGACTCTCCTTGCTCAAACAAATATCAACAGATCTCAATGGAATATGCCTAAGAGTTCCTAGTATAATGATCAATTGGGAGAAAGATCTACTAACAAGAGATCCCAATCCTTTGCCTTCAGTGCCCAATACTACTATTATTGGAATTCCTAAAATAACCTCATTCAAAGGCACTACATCTTTAGATACAAAAGCATCTATAACCTGACATCTATTGCTCATAGAGGATTTCAGTTCTTCAAATTTCATAGCTATTAAAGTTACCATTTAATTGAGCTTTAGCATAGAAAAACCATGACAAGGAAATTGGGAAATAAGATACAAAAAATCAAGGAAACCACCAAAGATTGTACTATATTAAATTTCCAACCACCAATACACTATATTAATAAACATTGTATTAAATGACATTGTACTTATTGACATAGTATTTTCACTGACTAACAAGAATATAAACTGGTTTAATTGCAACATTGATTCAACCTCACTTAGCGAGAGGATTGGCTTTCTCCGCTTTGAAACAACCACCAATACATTGTACTAATAATAAACATTATATTAAACAATTTTGTACTAATTGACATTGGTATTATTTCATTGACTAATAAAAATAGAAAAAGAATAAAATTCATGAACTTTATCGCACTTAAAAAAAACTGATTTAATTGTAACATTAATTCATCTCACTTGGTGGGAGGATTCCCTTACTTTGCTTTAAAACAATAACCCCACTCATATGGGTCCTCTGGTATTGTCAAACATTGGCCCAAACTCATGTTGAGACATAAATTTTACATAGTGAACACATTTGTAACCATTCAAATCCCCAACGAAAACTAGGCAGTCTCGAGGGAGGATAAAAACCCTGAATCACAAACCCTAAGTGACTCTGAATTCAGAAACTTCGAGGAAGGAATAAAACCATGAATCATAAGCCTAAGCAACAATGAAGAAGAAGCCATTGACTAATACAAATATATATATGAAAAGAAACATTCATGAACTTTTTTGTACTTAAGAAACGGTTTTAATTGCAACATTTGTTCAGCCTCACTCGATGTAAGGATTCCCTTTCGCCGCTTTCAAACAATAACCCCACGCCTACGGGCTCTCTGCGGTCATCGACCATCAACCTGAAGTCATGTTGAGATAGAATTTTTACACAATGAATGCATCCCCAACCATTCAAATCCCCAAGGAAAACCGAAAAATCTCAAGGGAGGACAGAAAACCTGAATCACAATCCCTAATTGATGTTTAATTAGGGAACTTTGAGAAAGGACAAAATCCCTGAATCACAAGCCTAATCAACGATGGGAAGAAGACACTATGCTTCTATGGAACAAGTTCACCACAATTGGCTCCTCTGGCTTTTCTTTTTCGGTGGCCCATAGCACTGACGTACCTTTAAGTGCCACTAATGAGTTCACCCTTCCATACATAGGGTTCTTGAATATTAGTTCATAAACCCCACCCTGAAACAAGAAAAGATCCTTACCACAATCTGTACAACTGAAAACTAATACCATTCAACCTCTAAAAGAAACCCTGAAAAATCAATGATTCCACATATACTCCATAGAACATTTCCATCAATTGATGAAAGGAATATAGTCATAAAGCTATCGCAAAATGCCAAAATTTCAAATAATATGTTGCAACCCTAACAAAAAAATAAGAAAAATGAAAACCAAATTCCAACACAAGTTTTTTCTTTCAAAATAAATTACATAAAAAACAAAAAATTGGAAAAAAAAAACTGAAGGAGTCGAAAGTGTACTTCACATCGACTTCCTCGCTCTCACCATACATAATAACCTTGGCAACAACAAAAATCAAACGGGCATGAAGCATGAGAAGGAGCTCTTGCTCAACCTTACGCATGTAGTGATGAAACTTTGCAATTTCTTAAGCCCCAAACAGGCGCTTGTAAAAACCTAAGGTGTCCCCAACATCCGACACCTCCATAATCAAAGAGGGTTTCAGAATAGAAAACATCGGCCATGATTGCCACATTCTCCTGACCAATTTTCTTACCCACACTTAGAAGTACAAAACACTCGCCTTACTTAGAAATAAAGCAGAACAAAAATTGCCAACAATGGCTCCTTCACCTGCAAAATTCGTGCAAAATTCAAACACTCCATTAAAGTCCCTCTCCATCCCCACTTCCCATGCCATCCACAGCTCCCGACATAGTCATAGCCCCTGATGGACAGACGAATGCACAATAATACTAACAATTCACAACACAATTAAAAACAAATTAATAGCCCCTGGCGTCACTTCGTCGCCCCATTAAGGGCACAAATTTTCAACCGGATGCTAGCCTCCACATATCCAATAAAAAATTAGCTTTTTTTTTTTTTTTTTTTTTTTTTTAAATAAATAAATAAATCCTTATACCTATGTTAATGTAACATTTTTTTTTCAAGTTGTGTTATGATCAAACTAATAAATCAAATGGATCATATATGTCCCCACAAAGATATAACAAATCATCGTATATATATATATATATATATATATATAATATTATCTCAATTAATTTTATAGATAAAATTTAGTATATGAATTTGAAATTAATGTTAAAGTGAAATTAATGCATGAGTTGACAATGCATCGATATAACCATTCGTTGCATTTGAAACTCATGCATTTGAAACTAATCCATCCTTTGACAAATTCCTAATGTAATTTAGATAATTCTTGATTGATAAACTTTGACAAATTTGTAACTTCATAGTAGAGGTATCATTTTTCTTTCTCATATTGTTACTTCTAAGGATTTTCCACTTAATTTACAGTCCTGGTATAGAGCAGTTGAAATTGGTCTCACTGGTTGTATGGCCACAAAATGGGAGCAATACATATTTCAGATTAATGTTGCAGGGATTATTATTTCAGAGGAACTAGACCAGATGACCTGGGCATGACAATCACACAAGAATCAAATTTTTTCAGAGAACTATACAAGAGTATCTTACACTCTCTCTCCACTATGGGGGATCACATCTGGTTACAAAAACATTGGTCATGGGAGTTGCCTATGAAACTTAAGTGTTTTGGATGGCTGCCCTTGCACAATAAAATCCTCACTTGGGAGAATCTTACCCATAGAGGATTCATTGGACCTAGCATTTTCTCCCCCTGTATGCAAAATTTGGAGGATGTTCTTCACTTATTTATGAGGTGTCCTATAGCCATTAATATGTGGAATTCAGTCCTATTCACTTTATGGATTGTGGCTACTTGGAATACTAATTCACTAGAATCATGCCTTAAAAAAGTACATAATCTGAGAAAGGCACAAGCATTGGATTTGTGGCAAAGGTTCCTGATTGGCTTTTTCAATGGTGCTAGCTCTAATAGTAATTGTGGTTGCAGTGCTTTTATTATTTCTGAACTAGACATCTACTATCAATTCTGGTGGGAGGGAGGCAGGGGCTCTAACAATGGGGCAAAAATCATAGCTTTATGGGCAACTCTCTTCACTACAAAATGGCTCAACATCAATGAATTACAGGTATACATGGAGTCCAAGAGCTCTATTGACTGGGCTGAGAGTCTCTCTCGATTCCATCCTCCATCATTAATAAATTGGATGAAGCTCATATGTTTAGTTGAACGTACTTTCTAGCAAATCACATACAACCACATCCACAGGGAGCATAATCACAATGCAGACAAGCTTTCAAGAAGAGTAGGAAAAATTCTTGCAGTCATTTTTATGTTGCATACAAACATGATTCCAAGATTGACACAGACAATATTTCCATTGCTAAGCCTCTACTATCTTCCACATATCGAGTCTACAAACACTAATACATTTTAATAGTTTTTACATATTGTTTAGAAATTGTTAAGCATAAATAACAAGTGTTTGCAAGTTTTGTTAGCCTTCTAAGGACTATCTTTAATGTATATTTTGACAAAAAAAATCATTATGTATCTCTCGGAACTGTATATATAAATTAGCCTTTTTTTTCCTGGAAAAAAATTCGTTCATAAATTATAAATTAATAAGTTAATAAATTTTAATATATTATCTAGACTTCTATTTCAAATATATAATGTGATATGTGCATATGAATGTAAGTTTAAACTATTTACATTTGAAATTATTCGTTGATATATGCATTAGTTTATCGTGCGCTCGCACATGCATGTGCTGATAATGGATTTCGAAACCACCATATTCATTAATGATGTAATCTTAGATAATGCATTATTTTATTTTTTTTTAATTTTAATAAAATCAGTTTGGAAAAATCATATTGTTAGTAGGGGATGGATAGGTGTGATTGAGGAAATCAATTTGCTTATTATAGGATTTTATGTGAAAAATAGTTAAGTGTCTTTTCCTTATAAGTTAAACATAATTAAGTTTATGAAATCTTTGAAATATATATCAATTAGATTTTTATTTATTTATTTTTATATATGGTATAAAAGATGTTATAATTCATTATTTTGTATAATGAGTTAGTTCTATAATTTTAATTATCATATTATAATTAGATATTAGATAAAAATTAGATAGTTGTGGTTGAGTCAAGTATTTATTTTTCTTTCATGTTTTGTTTATGTTTAATTGTTTATTTATTGCTAAGGCATAGTGGATTTTATCTATAATTATGATAATTTTGGTGGATATATTGACCATGGAATTGTCATTAAATTCCTTTATTTACTAACTATTATTAGAGTAGAGTTAATATCCAATGTAGAGGTATCTCCAATAGAGATTCCACATAAATGCAATTCCAATGGAGAAAATCAATGGACAAAACTACAAGTCCTTTAAAGAATTGACAAGAACAAATTCCAGAGACTATAAACATTGTAGGCATAAAGGAGAGATACTCATTTTGAGAAATTGGTATCAAATAAACAGCAATCAGAAAAGGCACATGTCAAAGTACAGGAAGAGCCCAACAAAGTTATGGAGATGCTAAACATTTAGCTCAACAAAGTTACGAAGATGCTAAACATCTAACGCACTGAGGATGAGAGATCAACATCTCTTAGTGAAGAAATAGATAGCATGTCATCCCCAAATGGGTAATGGATACAACAAAATAGGACATGGTAGAGGTTTTGCAAAAACCTATTTTAAATGTGGATACTATGAGAATTTGAGCATATGAGTGTTTCAATTTTCTTAGTTAAATTTTATAAGTCTAATTAGTAAATAATTTAAAATTATTTTCAAACTGCATTTCTAACTCAACTATAGCTAAAAACTTCTTCAAATTTATCAATTCATTTTAATATAAAAATATAATTGAAATTTTAAATATAAATATAATGATTCAAATAACTGTATTTCTAACTCAAGTATAACTTAAAGCTTTAACAATTTTATCAATTTATTTTATATAAAAATACAATGAATTTAATATATAAATTTTTAATGAATTTTCTTTTTTTTCAAAAATTTTATACACACAATTCATTTATACAATTAAAAAATGACATATTGCAATATGACTTTTTATTAAATATATATCTTACTAAACAATTCAATCCACCATTATTTTTTAATAATCATTAAAAATACCAAAACACCACAACTTAACTTAAATGAGTTATAAAAATATTTAGTTAATGATTTAGTTTATATAATTAAATTTTTTTTATCTTATATACCTTCAATAATAGTATGAATACTATTACTGAAAATTGTCAAAATAATCCCCTTTCAGCATTCATAATGCAATGGATGTTCTTTAACCAATGATTAAACATGCTAAGGTGCTGGCAATAAAGATGCTATAACGATGAACGAAAATAACGGAGATAACAAGCAAGAGGATAGTGCATTTCAATTTATTCTATATAATTTTGAGAAATAAAATTGGTTATACATTTTGACATTAAAAGGATATAGGATTCTAGTTCATCAAATGGTGATGATAAGATATTTTGTTAAAGTATGTTATGGTAAAAAAATTATTGATTAAAAATTTTGTGAGCAAAAATTTAACTATTTTTTAATTGATTAAAAATTTAGTGAGTAAAAATTTAACTATACTTAAATAGTTAGAGTCGTTCAAATCATGTTAAAATTAATAGTTAACATGCTCCAATCATATTAAATTAAATAATTTTAACAATTTAAATATTTTTATTCAAAACTTTTAAATTAAAATTACTCAATATATAAATTACTACCACTCATCTCATATTCACCTTACCTAACAAAACATATTTTTATAATTAAACCGGTTTCTCAAAGCTATAGAGTAATAAATATTTGCCTTTGTTTTATTTACATGTGAAAATGTATAGAAAAACAATAAACATTTGGCAGAAAACTAAGTGCGCAAAGAAATCCAAGGGGACTGGCAACTTTAATATTGACGATCCAAGGTATCTAAAAAATGGAACCTTCCATTACCCAAAAAATAAACCAAAGATAGTAATTCTTCGGTCTTCGAAAAAGATTGTTTAGGAAAAAATGCATGTCTCAATCACAACAGAAAAGAAAATGCCAGCCTCCATTTTCGGAGAAAATTGCTAACCATTAAAGAAAGACATAGAATTCTTGAAACAATATATCTAATAGGCTTGGCTACAATATGTAATGATTAAGTTTATTTTTATTTAACACACCTTTAAACAAGTTAACTTTACGGTTAACTAATCTCCACTTCTACCTAGGACTTTAGTAACTAATCTCCACTTCTACCCCAAGACTTTCACTAAGTATTATCGTTAACTTTCATTATTCTAATTTTAATAAAACATGGTTAGTAATCTCTATTTCTGCTTCATAACTTTGACTAAGTGCTATTACTAACTTTCATTATTCTGATCTTAATTCTGTGCTCTATTTTTTTCTTACAACAATCTTACCATCCCACTTCAAAAATTATGTGATTAATCTTTTCTAAAAATAAAACTTCATTGTATTTATGATTTGCCATCATAACTCACCAACCTAGCTTTTCAAAAGAAAAGAATCCAACTTTATTGTATTCTCTGATTTGCCATGATAACCCACTTTCATCTCAAAACCAAAAATGTCCATTCTTCCCATTAAAACTTGATCAAACACCATATCCGTTAATGAAATAAAGTTAGTCTTCGTTCCTTGCATCTCACTTTGCAAAAAGCTAAATATGTTTCTATATTAATAAAATAGGCAAAAAGCAAAATCTGTTTCTATATTAATAAAACAGTCTTAGTGACTAATTGCAATCACTAAACGAAGTGTATGCTTGGTTGAAGACATATATAATGTGTTTATTTCAATGGAATCCTTATCCACTTCTCTCAATGTGCCTCTCATACATGATATGTGATCAAGTGTAAATTTGACAATTTTGAAAATTTTTAGAGAAATTCCATTTGCAAACAAATTTTAAAGTTATAGATTTGAATTGATATTCATTTGATGAACACATGAGGAAGATTGATGGTTTTTTTATAGACGGGGACACAAGAGAATAAGACATGAGCTCTCTAAAATTTCCTTCTCAGGGATATTGTGAGAAATTGCCCCAAATAAGCAACAACATGCAGGGAGAATGTTTTGATATGGACGATGAATATCCTGAATCTTTTGATACAATGTTTCTCGAGCCAGAAGTAAATGTGTGGAGTGCTTCATCTGATTGTAGTGTAGTGCAATCGCTAGACAGACTAATGAATTACACAACTATTCAAAAGATTAAGCTTCAGAAGAGCAAGTTTTTGAAGAGCAATGTTCAAAAGTGTGTGATTAAGAAGATCAATGGTATTTCAATGGCAGCTACAAAGCACAGTTTGAATTCATTTCAAACTATACTTCTAGAAGTCATGAAAATCTTGCTTAAAACATTTGTTATAAAACAAATTTTACTTAACCCAAGATCAAATTTAGCAAGATTTTGTCAAAACTTTTGATTTTAAAAAATGATAAAGAGATATGCCTAGTTGGAGGGAGCACATGTAATTTTCCACAAACAAAAACTCATACTTTATATATCTAAATAAAATGAGTTCTCATTAAACAAAATGTATCTTTCGTGTTTTAGGTGCCAAAAATATTGGTATTCAAAACATTTAAAACAAAATAAAAGAAAGTTAATAAATTGAAATTGTCCTTGTAGCCCCTTTATAGACAAAACACTGGCTAAAGTTCTATTATTGTAGCCTAAGTCATTTAAACTTGTTGGAATGTTTAGCCTTCAAAGTAGCAAACCTAGTGGGTTTAGTGAGAGCAATTCTAGTTGAGCATATATGCTCTATGTATTGTTTGCGTGACTTGAACCCATGTGCTTTCAAGTCCTTTGGCGTGATTTTGGTCCTTTTAACCATAGCATCAACATTTATCTTTTTTGTTTGCTGTGGAAATTAAAACATTATCAATAAATATCAAAATCCACATAAATATAATGAAAATATGTGGACCATGTAACGAATATGAAAAGACAATGCATTGACTAGCTATCAATAAATATCAAAATCTATTAGATATAATGAAAATATGGGGAACATGTAACGAATATGAAATGAAAATGCATTAACTAGTCATAAAAAAAATGTCAATGTTATTATGAGCTAAGATATATAGTATATAACTTACCTCTCTTAATTTATCTTGAAGTCTAGGTGAATGTCGCAATGGTTGAGAAGAATGTGATTTTTGCTGAGTATCATGTCCACCATCATACATGTGCAAAGGTGTTTTAGGAGATGTATATTCATAACTCTGAACATTAGATTATACATAGATATAAGTATGTGACTCAAATAGAATTAAATGTAAAAATATGATAAAATTATAAGAGTATAAATAAATATAATCTTACCTTGCATTGTGACATTGGACGTGAAGATGGTTGTAGCATTTGAACCATTTCATTTCCATTCTTCTTAAGGCTTCGACAATCTTCAGGGGTTTTCATTGATTGTGATGGTTCTAAAGGGAACACCTGCACCATAAATAAGAAATAACACACACACACACACATATAATCAAAACAAATCAAGGATAACAATATAGAATACAGAACATCCATTTCTCATCTCATCATTATGGTAAAACATAACAATTTATATATTAATGTTTTTTGTGGAATAGGTTATATGGATTAAAAACTTACTGGCCCAATAACCCCTTGAAAACCTTGAAATCTAGGCAAGAGTCGTAATAGTTGGTGGCTTAAATTTAGGGAATTTTGTTGATTAGGGTATGCATATCAATAACAATGAGAAATTAGTATACCATTATAATAAATATAAATATTATTTAATCTTAAAATGTCTAAAAAATTAATATATGTAAAAAATGGACTCAACTGTGTTGTCATTGTCATGATTAGTTTCATCAAAGTTTAATATATGGTTGTACCCATCTAATCCTTCTTCCCCCACATCATCAGGAACCTCAGTCCTTACTTTCTCTTTTAAAGCAATATCTATGCGCTTCATTGTATCCATACCTCTATGAGGTAGACTCTGATCCCAACTTCGAATTTTTTCACTTTTTTTTTGCTTTGAAGTATCATTAAGCTGATCAAATGTAACAACTGACTGTGAAAACAAGTTTCAATGAATTTAGTCCACAACAATATATTCATATTAATAAAAAACATATATAGATAAATACTAATAAATACTTACAGTTGAAAGAATTTCTTCATTGACAATATTAATAAAAAATCATATACAAATAAATACTTACAGCTGAAAGAATTTCTTCATTGACAAATCTTTTATATGCTTATTGTTCATAGCCTTGCATCTAAATCATATTGTATTTTTGCATTTTGCCTTTTAACTGCACTTGTTGATTTGACCACCCATGTAGCATTTGCATCTCTTACTCAACCTCTTTGACATAGCCTTGCATCTAAATCATATTGTACTTTTGCATTTTGCCTTTTAACTGCACTTGTTGATTTGACCACCCATGTAGCATTTGCATCTCTTACTCAACCTCTTTGACCTGGAGGAATTGGTGGGAGATTGTGCATGGTGGCCTGATGATGATTAAGGCCAGATAGCTTAGATCGACTCAAGTTCCCCGCACAGCCACCAACAAGACAAGTGAACACTTGCTTGGTGCCTTTGATAGTTACCTCTCATTCATGTCTATTTTCTTCCATTTTCTTACTTCCTTATAAATGAATATGTAAACAATAGTGTTGTTAAAAACATCATAAAAACACTTTAAAGTAAAAATCAATATTCATATCTATTTTTTTGTGGTTACCATAACTATCAACTTTTATAAAATATAGGCCAAAATATGTAAAACAACTCTTCAAGATTCTTGTTATATCAATTTGCATGATTGGTAAATGTTACAGTTTTAATTTCTTGTTAGATCAATTTACATCCTTTGTAAATCTGACAGTCTTAAGTGAACACAGGTTGGGATAAGTGGACTCATTGGATTGCCTCCATCAAATGGTGTCCTACGTCAATCCCTGATATATTTAAAAAGTTATATATAATATGTTATTGGACAAAAAATATATCTATTTGTTGCAACTCAACTTTTTCTGTAAATGATAAAAACTCAACACATATCCAATATATTGAATAGAAAAAGACATAAATGTCATGTAACTCAAATCCACTGCAAACTGATTTTTATTTTTTATTTTTATTATAAAATAAGCTTGTATTTTTATTGTAAAATAAGCTTGTATATTTTGTATATTATTAAGTATATAAAATAAGCTTGTAAAATAAGCTTCTTATTATTTTTATTATTGATTTTTTTTTGGGTCACAAGCTTGTAAGGATGCAAAACGATGCTATGGCTAAGAATTGCTGACAAAATGCTTGAGCAAATTTCTCCATGAGAAAAATAGGAGTATGTCTAGTGACTAATCTGGGTGTGCTTTGCATGAGAAACAAGAGTGTTGATATTAATGTCAGTTGGAACGATCTTCTCAAGATGATTTTTGTGCCCTAAGATTTCTTCATGGTGGCCCAAGCAGATAACTGTAAAGAAATCGCTGTTGTAGAAAATCACATTAGGTTTATTTTCAAATAGATAATATAATTAAATACTTGTTTGAAGTAAAATTGATTGGTTCTAGTTCAAAACAATGTGTTTCTTCTAATATTTAAAGTTTTCTCCCTTTCATTGCAGTTTAACACAATATTTCTATAAGATTGGAATTGGAAACACAACATGAGAGTTTTCATTCTCAACTCCTCCAAGACCTGGTCCTGACACGGCATACAATTTTCGAATTTTTCGAATTATTGGTATGGGCACTAAATTTATCAGCCTGTGCTGTCCTGAGTTATTTGTGTTGCCAGTTATATTGGTCTAGTTAACTTTTTCTGCAAAGTATATTGTTCTCTTTAAATTGATACTTCCTTTATTTCTAAAATTGAAGTCCCTTATATATGGTGCAGTCATATTATATATAGAAGACCTGAGTGATTACAGGAAATAGCTTATACTTTCTTAATTCTAACAGATTTAAACAGCAGAGTTTGTCTGGTAACCAATCATCAAGGCGTTCATACTAGCGTTGGGAATAAGCCTTTCCGTATGCCTCACAATTGAGCATGTAAACGATCATTGCATTTCGGGACTGTAGCATCTTGCAGAAATGCCAAAATAAACTTACACGGCCTTTGCAATCAGTCTGCAAATTTGCAAAGATCAAAATATCTTCTCGATTATGAGTTTGATCACTTTCATCTCCTTTCAGTGAGATATGTTCTATTTTCCAAGAAGTGAGGTATGTATATAAAGTTACTCCCAGATAAATTTCCTTAAGGTTGGCTCTGCATCACACACCATGATAAGCCGCACCCTGTGCTAAATGTCACCCTAGTTAACAGATACGTTCAAAATATGTCACGACAGTTTCTATTCTTCTGCCTCCAAAGAGTAAAGTTTCCCATGTGCCATCCACAGAATAACCACTTGAACACTCTTATCACATGCCTCCAAATTGTTCTGGCAACTCCCAATTCCAGAATACATCTTTCAACACCTTCCTACGTCAAACTTGATACCAAAATGTCTCCAAACTCCTATCCCTGTGTTCGAAAGCTGATTCAAATAACAAAAATTAAAATCCTTTTGCTAGGGTTCAAAGGTGCAGGTGCAGTTGCAACTCTTGGTATGGGTTTGAGTACTATTCAACTTTAAATCGGGTTTGCTGGGAGTTGCCCCAGTGGAATTATGTTTACCAAAACGATACAAGTTTACCTCGGGATTTGGAATTTGCCTCCTACAAACTGAAGACTGCCACTTGCGGCCCAGAATCTACCTTATGGAAAGTTAGAACGCCAAAGACAATTCTTTGGATGTATATGAAAAGTACGGAGAGTGCAAAACAACAATAGTAGAACCTAGCCCTTAGTTGGGTACAATCGAAAACCAGAAGCGAGGGATCTAAAACTTCACCTTAAATTCATGGAAACTCCATTGCAAATCAAGGCACTATTGGTAACCTATTGGTGTCATCTTCTATCCCAAAAGAAACATCTCTTATCTTTTAATTTTGTTTCATTAGCATGATTATAAATTCTGAAAATTGATCATGTTCATATCCATTATAAAGTAATATGATCGGGTTATTTTATAGCTTTTAATCAAATTGCGAATATAAATAGCGAAGGAAAGGACATTTTCGGTCCTCAAAAAATGTGGATCCTCGCTTATTTGAATAAATTAGAAAATGATACAATTTGTTTATTTTATAATTTATAGTCAACTTGTCAATATAATAGTGAACGAGGAAAGGACTTTTTGGGGCGTCAGGGCAAGGCTGGATCCTGAGACAGAGCGGACTGCGCAGAAGTGTTGTAGAGGTATTTTTAGAAAGGGTGGTTGTGTGGTCCAGAGTAAACAAATATTTCTTATATTTTCGGTGGAGAAAATTATTGTAACTATGGAAGCAGAAATCTGGCAAAGGCTCCCAGAAGATTTGTTGCGTATGATTTTAGCAAGGCTGCCCATGCGAGTTCTTGGCAAAATGAGGATTGTCTGTAAACAGTGGAATTATCTTCTGTCTTCCCGTGATTCCCTCCAAGTAAATGTTCCAAATTGGTCGTTGTATTCTACCCCTAGGTTTCTAATTCAGATCCACTGGGATCTGCGAGGTGACGCGGGATATTGGGTTATAGAAGGACGCGGTTATCTACAAACTTCCTTTGCCCCATCACATCGTTGTGGGTACTTGTAAGGGCATCATGTGTATTCGTAGAAAAGAGGATCGTTCGGCCTTTTCTATAGGCGTTCCTGGTACAAGGAATTGTAGACATTTGCTGCCGCCTCCTATTTCAATTTACTGGTTTAGGGGATTAGCTTTCGATTCTGCTACAAGGCGTTGCACTCTTCTGCTAGGTCGTCCTTATTCTGCTGGGAGACAGCAAGACCGTAGAAGAATTGTGATGTGTATTTACAATTCAGAGTCGAGTGCGTGGACTCAAGTTTCCATGATGATCCCCAACCATATTCACCATATTGGAAAGGGTATCTACTGTAAAGGCAACTTTTACTGGGTGTCTCACTCTCCAAATGCTACCCATCTCATCCCTAATCTCATGGTAGCCTTCAATATTGCCGACGGAGTTTGGACAGTAATCCCGCCGCCGCGGGGATGTAGAAGAATTATTCGTCAAAGTTTAGGTGAATACTATGGGCAAGTGGTGCTAGTGGAGCACAAGGGACTTGGTTCTGTTCGCATGTGGAAGTTGAATGAAGCACAAGTATGGTGTGATCTACACGCTTTCCGTTTCCGTTTGGCAAAACGCAGAATTGTGTCATCATTTGTCTCAG